>PVKA01003601.1:85398-107984 GCA_004027165.1 Ctenomys sociabilis
CCAGCAAAAAAAGGATCTGTGATGTGTAGCGAGACACTGTAATAAATAAATGAATTTAAAGAAAAGGGGGGGCAGACATTCTCAAGTTTTTAATTTATTCAGTAGCTATTAAGTTCCACTAGGTCAACCAGTTCCACTGGTTTCTGGCTTGCCATCTGACAAATTCCTTGTTGTTAACCACATGTTTTCAATCACCTAGTGTAGTTAAGTGGCTTTTTCTAACGTAAGTTGTTTCATTCTGTGAGGCTCTTATATCATGTTTGATTCTTCTTCATAATATTGGCATTCAGGCACTGCAGTATGCTACTGTACATTTGATGTGATTGAAAATACAGTTTGAGTCTAAATGTTTTATTCTGTATTTTAGGAAAGGGTCTACAGGGTGTTCAGGCTCTCACTACTAGATTGGACTAGTAGTGATCCTCCTGTTTACAGCCTGCCAAGTGCTGGGATTACAGGTGCACACCACCATGCCCAGTCTCGATTGCCATCTCAGTGCACCCTGAGGTCAGGGATGGCATGGCAGGCCTGGGGATGGAACACTGAGCCCCTGCACCTGCTTCCAGGTGTGTTAATCTGCTGAGCTATTTGGCTCATCCAGTGTGAGTCTAAATTTTAAAAAAATTACAGTAAAAGACTCATTACCATTAATCTCCCTCAAAACCCTCCCTCTCACTTCAAACATGTTTATCCCATTGATCTTGCCAGTTTCTGAAGCAGTTCTGGAAGTCCTCTTTCCTGTGTGTCTTCAGTTGCATTCTTGTGGCTTCCTCATTGTGCTGAATCCATTCCAAATATTTACCTTTCATGGTCACTCTGACTTTGGATAGAAGCCAGAAGTTACATGATGCCAGTTCTGGTGCATAAGATGGATGAGGACACATTGTGGCACCTTAGCAGCCTGCCTTTCTGTTGGATGGCACTCGGCCCAGCACGCACCCATACATTTCATCATATCTCATCAAGGCATGAAAGAGAACTTGCAGAAATGTTCTGGAAAATGACAAGAGTGGCAAGTATGTGTGAAGCCAGGGGGGTGTTCTGACACAGATGAATGGCAATGTGTTTTTTACTATGAAAATTTTAAATTTGAAATGTTCACCATTTATTTTGATCACAGCCCATATTGCTAGTGTGATAATGCCATAGCCACTCAATAAGATAGCTGCGTCACAAAACAGGTGTGATAACTATATTTGAACCAGGGGAGGGGGCATTTTGAGGGGATTAATGGCAATGTCTTCTACTCTAATAAATTTTTAAAAATCTTTATTTGGGCCCAGGGAGATGGCTCAGTGGAATAAGTGCTTCCCTGGCAAGTACAAGGGCCTGAGTTCAATCCCTGGTTCCACAAAAAAAATAAAAAAATAAAAATCTTTATTTATTTATTCGGTACAGGGTCTCACTACTAGCTCAGACCTGTAATGATCCTCCTGTCTCAGCCTCTTCAGTGCCGAAATTGCAGGCATATGCCATCATGCCATTTCAGTGGCTAGCTTGGTGGAGAGGCTAGCATGTGCCACTGGGGATCAAACTGGATCCTTGTGCTTACCAGGAAGGTGCTTAGACTGCCAAGCTATCTCCCTAGCCCTACTCTAATAATTTTTTTTCCTGTATTTTAGGGAAGGGTCTACAGGGTGTTCAGGGTCTCACTACTAGATCAGACTCATAGTGATTCTCCTGTTTACAGTCTCCCAAGAGCTGGGATTACAGGCACGTGCCATCATGCCCAGTCTCATTTGCCCTCTCAGTGCACCCCGGGGGCAAGGCTAGCACAGCAGGCCCAGAGGATTGAACCCCTGGGCCCTGTGCCTGCTTCCAGGCACTTTAATCCACTGAACTATTTGACTGGCCCTTAACCTTACTAATTTCTAAAAAATTTAAATATCTACCTTTTAAAATCAACCCTTGTGTTTATCTGGTTTTGGAGTCCTGAGTCTATCAAGAAAACACGTATGAGGTTCAGTGGTAGTGAGGCAGGAGATTAATGTGTGGCAAGCTGGTTGTACAAGTAAGCATGATCTGTCAGTTATGGAGATCCAGGACACATTAGCAGAACAGCTTTCAAGCCCTCTCCCCGGCACCAATCAGAGACTGCTATCTTCAATTCTTTTGGCACAACATCAAGCAAATTGTTGATACAATGGCCTAGATATGACACCAGAATGAGAGATTAAAAGTCTTGGAGACTAACCTCATGGCAGCTGTCAGCCTTTTCACCTGTTTGCTTTGCAGTCTGCAGAGTATACTCCTTTCCCTACCTTAAATTGGCCCACACTCACTCTGCTGGGAGCACAGGTGTGTGATGCCATGCTTGGTCCCTTTTCTACCTTTAATAAATGTAAAATCTGACTACTTTGTTTCTGGTCCAATTTTTCATTCAAGACAACAAAAGCCTAGAAAGAGTCCCCAGGAAGAGCATAGCACCTCAGTACTTCAATGACAATAGAGGGCCTGGATTAAGCTTGAACACAAGGTGTAGGTGGGCACTGGGGTAAACATCGTCAGGTAGGCAGATAGTGATGATCTAAATCATTTAGACCTCAAACATCATGGAGGTTTTATGGTTTTGTTTGGAATGTTAAGGTAACCAAGTGAGAACATAAATTAAGTGATAATCTTATTTTGAAAAAAATAAGTCTCCTGCGTGTAATCCCAGGTATGCTGGCTCATGCCTATAATCCAAGCACTCTGGGAAACCGTGGCAGGAGAATCTCAAGGTTAAGTCAAGTCTGGGTAATTTAAAAACTTATTAATCCCTGGCCTGGATATTTTTTTTTTAATGTAAAAGTGCTAGTATTGTATATCAATATGAAAGGCTTGAGTTCAATCCCTGGTATTGAGGGGAGAAGTCCTTTTTGCCAAAATTACAAGGGTCATTCCATATTTTAAAAATACCTTAGCAGAGATGCTTTGTGATTACTAGCTTGAAAAGTGAAGGAGGGATCCAGGGCCTAGAATGTGAGATAAATTTTCTTATGCAATAAAGATAACCTAAACCACCCATCTGAACACTTTTCTTCTTGCCTTACTCTAAGAATTTGTCCCTTTCCCTTGTTTCCTGCTATCTAGTTTTTATTTTCCTGTTTAATTTATTTACATTTTGAGAATCTCAAATAAAAGGAAGTATATATTTAACCTTGTGTGCCTGGTTTATTTCACTTCACATTATGGGACAAAAGATGCCAGGAATGGGGAGAGACGGAGGGGAAGGGGACATTAAAGGAACTGAAATGTGCCGTGTACATGTACCAGTTCCCCACAATGAATATATTTGTTTTGTGCTGTAAAGGCATACTAATAATAAAAGAAAGAATTTATCCTCAAATAATGCAGAAAGGAGAGCCCCAGGACCCAGAAGATGGATGGTTTTCCTATTACAGCTCTGCAGGACCAAACAATACTTCCTTCTATCTTTTCACCCTGAGGAAGAGTCCTATCAGGGGTGATCCTGTCCTGAGGTCAGTCCCAGACCAGAGTCATGACAAGGTACACAGTCTCTGTTCCTTGCTGGCTCTGGCTCCGCCTCCCACCACATACCTCTGCTATTGGTTAGGAAGGAGACAGGCAGGAACACAAAGAGCCTAAGTGCCCAGTGTTTTCCTCACAAGGCATTCTCGCTGTGTATTTTTCAGTAGATTGTTTCAGAAAATCTCCCTGAAAAAAAAAAAAAAAATCACTGCTTCTTTTTGAAGGTATTAGCTCAGGCTATTTTCCTGTAATTTCCAGAATATTCCGAGTGCAAGAAGCTAATCCTTCCTGCTCCATATAAAAGCTGGGGCTGCCATACCTTCTCCTGTGTTCCTTTTCCTTCTAAAACTCACTGCTACTTGTGCTACTTGCTGGGCTATAGGAAGCTTTTCCCATGCTGCTTCTAAGTGCATGAGGGTGGGGGTGGGAATTTGCCTATTTTCCCTTTAGTCTTACCATGAGGTGAAAATTAATGACTGCTCATAAATTGCCGGTCTTGTCATTTATCTACAACACCCACAGATTACTTTCCCATAATGAAAGTGAGGGGTATTGAGTGAGCATTGAGTGGGCGGACTCCTTAAAAGAGCTCCTTTTCTATGTTTGACTCAAATGTGTGCAGCTGCTGCCCTGTTCCCTCTAGCTCTCAGGCACTCTTTGAGTGGCACCTGGACTCTCCTGAAAGCTGTTCTGAGGAATGGCTGTCTGCTTTTCTTAGGAGATTTTTGCTCCTGACCACCCCCAACTCCTGTTCTGAGCCCAAGAAGGAGATCATTTTTTCTCAGTCCACTCCTCCAACAACCAGACTGTGCAGTCCAATATGGAAGCCAAGAGTCACTGGTGACTTTTGGGCAACTAAACTGTGGCCTGATGGAGATGCACAGTATGTGGAAAATTCATACCAAATCCTAAAGACATCAACCAAATGAAATAATGTGGAATATCTTAATTACCATTTTGCATATACTGGGTTGAATGTATTATTAAAATTAATCTCACAAATTCCTTTTTAATTTACTTTAAAAACAATATAGTCACTAGAAATTTAAAATTCCACCTTACTTGGAATTGTCACTTTTTCTTACTGGGAGGGGCCTTTACAGGCTGCACAATTTGGTTGTTATAAGCTTGCCAGATATCCTCAGGGTTCCTCTAAGTCAGGCTTACCATTTTCTCCACTCAACTCAAACTGTCAGCCACAAAGATTTGTACCACACCCTTACATCAAGCCAGTAAACACTGATTAAGCATTTGCTGTTTTCCTGGTACTTTGTCCCTCTCCTGGACTCAAAGGGTCCTCCTCAGTCAGCCTTCTGAGTATCAGAAAATACAGGTGCATGCTGCCGCAGCGGCTCCATTTCTGTTTTTAATAAATAAGAAACACACCTCAAAGAATGTATAGTCTCTTGAAGAAGAAGCAGTTATAAACATCAATTAAGATAAAAATGAGAGATTTAGAATAGATCTACCTGTAGAGTACTAGTAGAACCAACAAGCACAACAGTGATGGGCCTGTAAGGGGAAGACGCAGCGCAGAAAGAAACCGTGAGCAATGGAGGTGGAAACTGTCATGGGACAGGTCCAGAACACAGATATGCTGAGAGCAGATGGTGTCCTGGCAGGGCGCTGATGAAATCCAGCACACATGCTCCGACAGGGAGCGCAGGGGCTTGTGGGAATTGATGCAGTGGTCTGGCCAATTGCAGAGGCAGAGAGGAGGGTTTTGGCGGTGATGCTGCACAAGTCAGGGCATCTAGGCTCTAGCAGGAGCCGGTGGGGTGCTCGGCGGCCTCAGTCCCTGGCAGCGCTGCTCCTGATCCTGGGCACACATGTGATTTCATGACTCCCACTGGGCACTGTTGGGGACAGGGCTGGAGAGCTTGCTAATGGCTCAGTCAGCTTCTGCCAAGGTTTGCTTGCAGATGACCTAGTTCACCTGCTGCAAAGCTGACTGGCATGGATGTTGATGAGAAGTGAAAACTCCCGCTCAGTTCAGTGCCTCGGCTGGCAGAACGTTCTCGCCACCCTCTGTGTTCCAGAATCCCATGGAGGGAGCAGCCACAGAAGGGGGAGGAGTAGTCCCAGAAGGGGGAGGAGTAGTCCCAGAAGGCATACTCTTTATTTTTGCTCTTGAAACCCAGAGAGTATGTGCTGACAGACCCTCTCCACGTGAGTATAGCAGCCTTTGACCTGACCCTGTCACGTATTCTCTGGCTTGAAGTCACAAGGGCACGGGCGGGGGCGGGGAGGTTACACACAGGGCTGAATGGGGTGAAAGAGGAGAGAAATGTTTTACTCTAGAAATCAGATACCAGGGTTTTGTGTATCTTAGAAATAAAATTTAGGACAACTTCTATCTACTGGGCCCAGACTTGAGTGTGGATTCTCTACTAGACTGATGGCTCATGGGATTACCCAAGAAGCTAAACAAACAAAAGTCACAACCCCAGAGATTCGGTTTTAATTGGTCTAAACTTTTGTTTGCTGCTTTAAGAGCTCCTCAGGTGATTCCAATCTGTAGCCAAGGTTGAAAACCAGTAGGGTGAATATTTTTTTTGGAAATCAGAAATTTTGCATTTCTTTATTTTTTCTGTTTATTCTCTTTTTTCCCATTTGGAAGGATCACAGCCTTGATTCACTGGGAAACCAACTATGACCTGATGCTATAGGTCTCATCTTGAGGTTTTACTTTTAAGTTGACATATAAGAATTTCATATGTTACTAGGGCAGTGTGATGTGAAACTCTCAGAGCAGGGTATTTAACAAGTGAACTAGGGGCTGGGAAGATGGCTCAGTGGAATAAGCACTTCCTTGGCAAGTGCAAGGGCCTGAGTTCAATCCCCTGTTTGAAAGAAAGAAAGAAGAAAGAAAGAAAGAAAGAAAGAAAGAAAGAAAGAAAGAAAGAAAGAAAGAAAGAAAGAACACATGAACTACTTTGAACATTTATTGTTTCTTTATGGCCTACTGTGTGACAAAATAACTATAGTTAATGATTTTACACATTTAAAATTTTGCATTTTTGTCATTGGAATGGGCTTTTGTTAAGTAGCCCGGGCTGTCCTCAGACTCGCTATGTACCTCAGGCTGGCCTTGAACTTTTCATCCTCCTGTCTCAGCTATGCCCACTAGCTTCACAGGCATGAGCCATCATGCTTGGCTAAAAATTTGCTTTTCTAATAAGTTCTCAGTCCCAGAAGGCAAAAGACAATAGGATTACTTTTGAAAAGGCAGCAGGGTGTGTGTTTTTACTGATCAACTACTGTGTGCCTGATCCCATGGCAGACCTACAGATAAAGAGCTACCCTGTAACTTAGCAGTCTAGAGGCAGAGGTTTATAAACAAACAATTCAAACAACTGCATTTTATTTGGTTGGGTTGAGATTTCCAGTTTCCTCTCAGAGTTGTAGGGGCCAAGAAAGAGCATTGTTCCTACCATTGCAACAACAAAAAGCCAAACAAGAAGCTGGGCCTGGTGGTATTCCCCTATAATCCCAGCTACTGAAAAAGCTAAAGCAGGAAGACTGCAAGCTCAAGGCCTGGGCAATTTAGTGAGACCCTATCACAAAAGAAAAAATAAAAGCAAGGGGTGAGGGTGTGTGGCTAGCAATGTAGCTCAGTAGCAAAATGTGTGCCTAGCATGCCTGAGGCACTGTGTGCCATCTCTAGTACTATAAAAAAAAAAAAGACCAAAAAAATTCCAAGTTCAAACTTTCCTTGAGTGTCCACCAGACAGTTGAAACCACAAGGCAAACATAAACCAACAATGAAAAACAGCCAAACATGTGCAGGGATACATGATGTAAACCCAGAAGCAGCAGGATTACCAGAAGAATTTGCCACAATATTTTTTTGAGACTCCATGTAGCCCAGAAGGACCTCAAACTCACAACAATCCTCTGCCTCCCAAGTAATAGAACTATAGGTATGTACTCCCACATCCAGGTTAATTTTTTTTTTTTTTGCATTTTAGTACAGGGTCTACAGGGTCTCACTACATAAATCGGATTCATAGTGATCAGCCTGTGCTCAACCTCCTAAGAGCTGGGATTACAGGTGCGCTCCAACAAGCCCAGTCTCAATTGCTGTCTCAGCGTGCCCTGGGGTCAGGGCCGGCAAGGCACACAAGGGCTAAAACCACTATGTCTGCCTAAGCAGACACTTTAATCTACTGAGCTTTTTGGCTGGCCCTAGGTTAGAATTTTTTTATAATTTGTTTTAAAAATTGTTTTCATTAACATGTCATGTGGGTTTAAGACCACAGTTTAAAATTTATTTGGAGGGGCCAGGGAGATGGCTCAGTAGAATAAGCACTTCCCTGGCAAGCACAAGGGTCTGATTTCAATCCCCAGTTCTGCCAGAAAAAATAAAATAAAATAAAAGCTAAATAAATAAAATAAAATTTATTTGGAGACAAAGCTCCCAGGTCTGCCACCTCTAGCTTTTTTTTTTTTTTTCCAAAATGACACTTAAATCATAAAACAGAATGAAGGGGAAATGGAATTACAGGTGGACACCACCATGCCCAGCCCAAACCTTCTGTTATATCAGGGTCACACAAGCCAGGAATAAGACTGGGTGAGTTTGGCCTGATAGGGTGAGACCCAGAGTAGCTCAGAGCCTTGTAGAGGAAACCCACTCAACAGGACCCTCACTCACTGCTGCTAATTGTATTTGGGCAAAACGAATGTTTGAAGCTAGGGCCTGAAGCTGCAATATGGCTCAAGAAGAACACTTCTTGTTGAAAATTCCTACCCCTGGTGAGCTGGTCCCCAAAACAGAGCTGATGCTTTTCTCTTCTGACAGTTTCTGTCCTAGGCCATCCCAGGCACAGTTTTACAATAACACACCCTAAATTTCCTTGCAAAACAAGAAACCAAGTGAATACAGTGTCTTACCAAATGTTAGCCATTATAATATAACTCACATAATGTTTTCTACACATAAAAGTTATAGTCCTGGCGGTTTGAGAGAAGACTGAAATGTGATTCGAAGATTCAAGATTTAAAACTATTTTGTGAGACTTTCTGAAGTCTTTAATCCCATAAATGGTTATCATTTGTTTCTGAGAATTTGTGGAGAGCATAAAAGACTTTAATGGGAAAAAAGTTTCATCTTCAAAGAAAGCACCAATGACTGAAATTTACTTCTTGATGAGAAGCCAGCGAGAGTCAGGCTCATTAGAGAAGGGCAAAACTTTGTGTACTTTCTGTTCCTTTTTCTTGGTATCATTTTCTTCAGAGCTGTAATGATCTCTCTGAGGTGCATGTTGAGTGGAAAGATACTCGATTCAGTCCCTGTTGGAATCTGCATGGATCATTGGTAGTTCCAGTGAATACTTCTCCAGCCCCAGCTCCCCTGCTCTGCCATTGTCCACATACCAGGAATCTGTGGAGGGAGTTAGGCTCTGCATAAAGTCCCAAATTAAGAAATGTTCTTTTCTTCATTGTCAACATAAAATAAACATTCTAGAATTTCCGGTTCTGCATCAAATACCTTCCATTTTGTTGGCTAATTCTCAGCCTTTCAATTGTTCACTTTCAGTTACCCGTTCAGACTCATTTTTCTCTTCAGTGAATCAAAATCACTTGACAGACATCCAGAATTGTGAAATTTTTTGAACTTTCCCCAAACTGAAATATTAGCAAGCTATCCCATGGATCACTTGTGGTCTCATCAAATTTCTGCCGAACAAAGCTCACATCTACCACCTTTACACTGAACAGCTGTGGGAAAGATTCCCACTTCCATAATCTGGTTACCAAACATAAATGTCCCACCATACAGGTTCCTATTGAACCCTGAAACTGGAACTGGCTACCTTTTCCCCAACGGTAACTTACCACACACACAGTTGGCATCTCCTGAGGTGACACTAGACTCAAGTTGACTCTTTATATCTATGCTTACCCTACCCTTAGAACTGAGACCCAAACTTAGTGCATTGGAGGCAAGTAAAAAAGCCTGGTTTCCCCCATTTTCCTGACAGATGCAGCACCATCTTGGTTGCAGGAGGCAGCCTGACAGGGGCAACTCTCCAAAGCTCCCATGTTCCTACTAAACACAGGCATGGCATATGCTGCCTTTCACTGGAGCATTCACATGGATTTTCTGAAAGTCCCTAAATACCACCAGAATAAAAGACCTCATGTCCCCAGAGAATAAATACACCACACGGACAAACACACTCCAAAAAAAAGTACCAAAGAGTATTGGTGTGTAGGAAAGGGGCTCAATGAAATACTAAGCTCTCACTCTTGTTACGATGAAACAGAAAGCTGTTTATCTGCTGTTCACTGCACAGGGATACATCTTGGATTTACTTTCAAAGTAGATTCTTGGCATAGTTTCATTGTTAGGGATATAGGAGCCAAGAGAAAAGAAAACAAAAATCATTGTCCCTAAGGCATACACAAGATTATGATCCTCAGATCTTTATCTGTCTTGATGTTTTGAAAACCTGCTTTCAGAGAAACAACAGTGAAGGAAGGAGAGACTGAGAGAACAGCCAGGAAGCTGGGGTAAACAGCTGTTCTGTTTTTCTGAGCAGGAAGAATAAGATTAGGCAGGAGTTTCAAAGGCATGTGAGTACACTAACAGCATGTACAGGGATGGAGGAGTGCAGTGGCAGGGAGACCTACTGCTTGTTGCAAGCAAAGGACAATAAAAATTAGCTCACAAGGATGTAGGAAAGGATACATACAGTCAGCACTGTATTCGCATCTCCCAGAGATCCACTTCCTGCCAAAGACACAGGAAGTGCCCGCTGAGGTTTAGCAAGTTCTCCATCTTCATGGGCTACCATTAAATGACCAAATGCCATTGTTCTTTATTTCTTCATGCATCATGATGAGGAATAGCTCTTAGTGGTACACACAGCCACGGGTAGTAACCAGTATGCAGAAGCCTTCATTGTTTTTTCGCTAAACTCAGTCACCATAAAAGACACACCATGGCTTCTAGTTTACACCTCATTTTGAAAAATCAGGGTAAAGGAAACTGTTACTTCAAATATCTATTTCAATATATATAGACTTCAGAAGGATTGCACTCTCATGTGTTTGCTTGTTCTCCCCAGGGGCTAGTTGCTGCCCAAACTCTAGTGTGAAGTGTCTGTTCCAATGGGAAAAACTGCTAGTGTGAAGAAGCCTTTGCAAAATTCTTTTTCAGAGTTAAAAACATCATACTACCGAGATTTATGCATACCTGTGTGTGTCTAGCAAAAGAACTCATAGTAGCTAAATCATGGAAGCATCCTATATGTCCATCAACAGATGAATGGATACAGAAAATGTGTTTATACACTGTGGAGCACTACTCTGCAATAAAGGATACTCTAGGTCTGCCATGCCAGCCATCACCCCAGGGAGCACTGAGATGGCAATTGAGACTGGTCATGGTGGTGCATACGTGTAATCCCAGCTCTTGGCAGGCTGTAAACAGGTTGATGACTGTGAGTCTGATCTAGTAGTGAGACCCTGAATACCCTGTAGATCCTTCCCTAAAATACAAAAAGAAAGAAGAAAGGAAGGAAGGAAGGAAGGAAGGAAGGAAGGAAGGAAGGAAGGAAGGAAGGAAAGGGAGAGAGAGAGAGAGAGAGAAAAGAAAGAAAGAAAGAAAGAAAGAAAGAAAGAAAGAAAGAAAGAAAGAAAGAAAGAAAGAAAGAAAGAAAGAAAGAAAGAAAGATTTGAGTCATCTGTAGGAAAATAGGTATCCTTTAAGGCCACAGTATTACCTGAAATCAATCAGACAACAAGATTCAGTAGGGGAATACTTCACTTATGTGAGAAACCTAAAGTATAAAAAAGCAAAAGAGAATAGGAAACAGGAAGCTAGATCTTTTGTACGTGAGAACGGAAAGGGAAGAGAATCTTGAGGTGGAGGAAAGGAGAGGCAGAAGAGCCAAAAGGGACTGTAAAGAATTGTTATGTACATGTTCTAACTCCCCACGAAGCATGGGACCATTCTGTATCACAGACATGCACCTGAAAACAAGTTCTCTTTTAGGACTCAATGGATAAAATGTTTTCAGTGAATCAATTCAATAAGTTAATAAAATTATTAAGTATATATTATATTTTAGATACCATACTAAGCCCTGGGCACAGAACAGGACATTAAACAGGTAGAACTCCCTGCCCCTATGAAAAGGAAAAACAATGAATAAAGGGAAGAGGGTAGAGAATGCTAGAGCTGGGGCAGGGTGTTGCTAGGGCAGTTCTATAGAAGATGATATAGGGAGGTAAAGTCAGCAGAGATGGGGAACTGAAGCAGGATGCATAGGGAATCAACTGGGTGTCAGAGAGAGAGTATCCCATGAAAAGAAAGTAGCAAGTGTGAGGCCACAGAGTGAATGACTTCAGTGACAAAGGTAGAGCTATATGAAGCCAAGAACGCTTCAGGACAGGAAAGAGGAGAAGTGTGGTGTGAAACTGTCTTAGTTTTCTGCTGCTATAACAAAATACCACAGAGTAGGTAATTTATAAACAATAGAATTATGTTTGGTCCTTAGATCTAGAGACTTGGAAATCTGAGACTCAGGGGCTGCATCTAATTAATACCCTTCTTCTGAGTCATAGCATGGAAGCTAAATGAGCATGCATGAGATAGGGAAAGAAAAATGGAACTAAACTCCCTCTTCCCCCTCCTCTTCCCCACTCCCTCTTCCACCTCCTCTTCCTCCTTTTTAAAGAAAGGGTCTAACTGTGTAATGCCTGGGCTTAACTTGAACTCACTACACAGCCCAGGCTGGCCTCAAACTCACAACAGCCCTCATGCTTCAGCCTCCTGAGCGCTGAGATTACAGGCATGCTCCACTATGCCCCACTCAATGTGATTCTTAAAAAATTAACATTCTTAAATTTTTTTGTCCATCTAGGCAAGATAAATAATTGGAGGTGCCAGGCATGTTATCACTAGAAATTATTAGAACTAATAATAAGGCAATGCTATTTTATCTACTTTCAATTATTATATGGAATAGTATCACAATCATGATAATTGCCACATAGTTTACACTTTCTCATTTGACCAGTGATGGATGCTACCTGGATAAGCATAACTTTCCCCATTTCCAAATAAGGAAATTTCCAGATACATTACATGACTTAGAATCCTAGGATTATGTGTGCAAAATCTGACTACTTCAGTGCCAGCAGTAGCCAGCACAACTATTTAGAGAATCTCTGCTCTCTGTTCTTCCTCTCCTTAATGGAAAAACTTAGAACTCCAAAGACTGATTTACCTAACAAAGAAAAAGGACAACAGGCATAATGATGCAGACCTGTAATCCCAGCACTCAGGGAGTCTGCAGCAAGAGGATGGCAGGGTCTGGCCCAGCTTTGTGCCTCAGTGAGACACTGTCTCAAAATTTTTTAAAAAGGGGAGGCTGGGGATTTAATTCAGTGTAAATACCTTAGATTAAATTCCATGTATCACAGAAAGAAAGCAAGAATACAAGGAAGAAAGAAGGAAAGAAAGCAAGGAAGTGGGGATGGAAAAGGAAAAGAAAAAGGAACAGAAGGAGGAAGAGGACTGAAGGGGCTGCTTGGGCTGAAGTCAGGAGAAAGAGAAGACAACTGGGGTTCAAAGAAAACATTTTAGGAAACACGTGCATGCGCAGAGCTTGTTTGCAAATGAATTCAGGGCTGTGATGAGGACACTTCCCTGCAACTGGTCTCCATGTTTGAGTATGAGGAGAAGAACCAAGGGAGTGACATTTGTATTGAGGTTGAGCAGGGTCAAAACCATACCAGCACAGCCTGTATAGATGGGGAATAGAGGCCTGGAGTCTGCGACAGATCCATCTGAGTATCTGCCAGTGGCGTCCAGTTTTATTGGGTTTTTATTGCCTTGCTTACCACCTCTCCTACTTAGGATCCTTCTCAGTCCTTGCACATCATTCCAGCCCGCCCATGGCCTTTGCCGAGTTATTAGCTACCTTCAGTTGTATGTCATAGGCAGGAATTCAGCCCTTTGTTTTCCTGAGACTTGCACCAGCTCTGAAAAGCAACCATAACACTGCTTCCCTGAGGACCAGGGGCAGGCTCCTACCACTACTCCCCACAGGCTGGGAACTTGCTGCTTCTGTGGGAGATATTTTTAGGGTTGGAGGAGCTACAGGTAGTCAAAGGAATTTGGGCTGTGCTGAAAACCATAGAAGATGCTAGGAGAAGGCCTTTTCTAGAGGATCCACTGGGATGCAATACCCTCCAAGGAGCCCCAAGAGCCAAAGAAACTCAGTCCTGCCAGACAGCACAGAAGCAACTCAGAACTCCCAAGATGCCCACAACTGAAAACAAGGGCCCTCCCTAGAGAGCTGCTGGGTCAAATCCAGCTTTGTTCACAGAGCTGTCTCCAAAGCAACCATAGCTTCTTGAGTTGTCTCCAGTCTTGCTCAGAGGCCTAGTGTATCAGAAGTCCTTGGGGGCAAGTGACACAGCAGAGGCCTAGTGTCATTAGTGAGTGTCAAAACTCAGCACTAAAAATGTGTGTTTTGGGGGAAAGTAATGCAGCTGTAAGCCTGTGTGTGTGCATGTGTGTCTGGACCTACAAGGCAGGGAAGAGCAGGAGGAATGAATCCTGATTTTGTGGGCCTGAAGAATAGTAACTTGGAGCGTTGTCTTTTATATAAAAAGAATCAGAAATGCAAACTTTTGGGGGGCCAGGGAGATGGCTCAGTTGAATAAGTGGTTGCCTGGCAAGTGCACAGTCCTGAGTTCAATCCTTGATTCCACCAAAAGAACAAACAAACAAAAAAAAGTTTGGTACACAAATGCAAATCTAGACTTGGAATGGTAAAAATAGCAACAAATATTAACTAGAAAATAATTGGAGGCTGGGGAGATAGCTCTTTAGAATAAGCACATGCCTGGCAATTGCAAGATCCTGGGTTGAATCTCCAGTACCACAAAAAATAAAATAAAATAAATAGTTGGGGAGGGGCAATAGATCAGCAGCACAGCACCTGCCTGGAAAGTGCAAGGTCCTGAGTTTGATTCCTGGTAGAAAAAATTAATTGCCACTGGCCCTATACAGGGCCCTGGGTTGGATCCCCAGCATCCCAAAGGGAAAAAACATCCTGGAAAACACCAAAATTATCTCAAAATCTAGAAAAATAACATATCTCAACACTGAAACAAACCTCCATACTGTATTTCCTATAGTATTTTAGTTCTCTCTTCTTTGATCATCTTCCAATGGCAATTACTTTGCCATGTTTTTGTAACTGAAACAGAAAGTTTCGTTTTTCTTTTTTTTACTATGACTAGTTTCACTGAAAATTTTATTAATAGTTTGTACAATGATTTTCAGCTTCTCAGTTCATTTTTGACCATGCCATGTCAATTTTTAAAATGTGTTGTCAAATTTGGACAACCTACCAAGTTTTATTTTGTATGAGCTCTTGGATTTCAGGGCACCTCGGAGTCTCCTTCCACAGTACCATTTACTATATTATTCTTTATTGGAATCCTTATGTAATAGTGTATGACTGCTTTTATGGTAATCGTTGTTAATATTAGTATTTCTTATCAAATCGGTTGCAAATCTTTTTTCCAAATGTGTTTATATGAATAATTTCTATTCATTATTTTCATTAGTAAATAATACAAAAACTTACACATTACTTCTATTTAAAATTTCTTTCTTCCTTCCTTCCTTCCTTTTTATTTTGTCTGTTTTTATTTGTTTGTTTGTTTTTTGAAATAGGATCTCACTGTGTAATTCAGCGTGGGCTTGAAAACTCACTATGTGGCTGAGGCTGGCCTGGTTCTCCCAGTGATCCTCCTGCACTAGCTCCCTGAGTGCTGGGATTACAGGCGTGTGCCACCAGGCCCAGCTACTCAAAACGTAATTTTACTATATTATTGGTTTTAGTATGATATGAATTAATCTTTTGATTACAATTCATTTCTTAATGTCATAATCATTTCTAGTAATTCCATATAGAAATACATATGAGATTATAATTTCCCTGTGTAACGATTACAGAATTGCATTCACGGAGCCATCACAGTCTGTTTTTGATGGGAGAGAACTTTCATTTTGACTTGTGCTTACCAGGAACTAATTCCTTTGCTTCCACATCTGCACATCTCATAATTCAGAAGTTTTTCAGACTAGCCCTCAGCTCTTTATTTCAAATCTTGTTTCTTTTCCACTATCCCATGTTTCAAGTGCTGTTAGACACAGTGACACATATTTGTGTTTCTTTTGTTGTTGTTGTTGGGGAGTATACAGGGATTGAATTTAGGATCTTTGTGCTTGTCAGGCAAGCTATCTCCCCTGCCCCACATTTGTACTTCTAATGAGACAGACTTTTCTGGGGATGGACAGGAGGTACTTCTGAGCATCATTCCTCCATTAGGGCAGCTGGCAGTGCCTTAACTATGAAAGATGAATATAATTGATTAAACCCACACTGCTCCTAACTCAACTGCACTTTAGGTCTGTCTCTCAGAAATACACGGTCTGACCGGGGAGATAGCTCAGCAGCATAAATGCCTGTTTGGCAAGCACAAGGTCCTAAGTTTGATTCCCAGTAGCCCCCCCTCCCAAAGAAAAGAAATGCACAGTCATCTCCAAGGCCACCTAGTACAAAGGCAAAAAACCAATGTGGAAAGATACAGTAGTCTTCCCTAATTGTGGGTCAAATACACACTTCTGCAAATTTTGCCAAAACATATGACTATGTGAGCACTTTGCCTTGGGGAAGCCCAGGTACACTGTGGGGCACTTGTACTTCTTTAGCTTCTACATATATCTTTGGGGTGAGAGCTAGGTTGGATGATACACTCTGTCTTCTAGAACCTTCTTTCTTCTCTATTACTCAATGCAGCTAGGTTGCTATGTACACAGAGCTCCAGTACACACCCATACATGTCTCATCTCTTTTAGTCATTGCTCCAACATTTCCAGTTGGAGCAGTTATGCTGGAACTATCCTTTAAAGCTATCTATTACAACCAGAAATAATTATTTAGTGATGAGTTATTTTCTCAAAGAAGCAAGAGTTTGACTTTTCAAGTTGACAAAGCACATATTTGACTACTTTACTCAAGCTAATACTTTGCCAGGAATCTAGGGAAATTTAAAGGAAATAAAATTATTTCTACATTATCACAATGATGAAAGTTTCAGCTTATGTTTTTTTTTAAAAAAAAACAAGAGTTCAAATAAAGTGTAAAACAGCCACCAGAAAGTGGTATATTTAAAAAAAGGTTTTATTTCCTCGCATAATCAATGCCTGCCAGTTGGAGTAAAATTAGCCTTTCTTTTAAAATCTCGTCTAGAAAATTTTCACGGTTGGGTCTTAACTTATTCATCATTTCTGTATCTTTCGCCAGTGTTCAAAAAATGTCTTAATAAAAACTCCACTGACAATGACAATCTGTTTCAAGAATTGTGACGAGGCTTTTTGTAAATGAATACTGAGAACAAAATATAAGTCCTAAGCCGGGCGTGGTGGTGCATGCCTGTAATCCCAGCACTCGGGAGGCTGAGGCAGGAGGATTGTTGAGTTCGAGACCAACCTGAGCTACAAAGTGAGCTTAAGGCCACCCTGAACTGCATAGTGAGACCCTGTCTCAAAAAGACAAAAAAAAAAAAAAAAAAAAAAAAAAAAAAAAAAAAAACACAAAATATAAGTCCTTCTGGTTCTTGATAACTTCTTTCAAAGTTGTGTGTTTGTATGTGTGCACATGTGTGTGCATTCCTCTTGCACGTAGCACAACCAAATATTTCCTTTTCAAAATATTATGGTCATCACAATCTCTGTTCCACCAGGGGAATTCTCAGTATTCTGAAAATAATTTCAATTCTATGGAGTCAGAATGTTTTTAGTTACTGCTCCACAAACAGTACAGCTACAACCCATTTTGTAATACCATAAAAGGCATATAAATGATGAAATACAACAACTACTTAGGAAAGTAAGACAACTAAGCCTGGCCTAAATCAGTTTCTATAAAAGGATCAAGTCCAAGTTTTACTGGTTGATCTGAGAGACTTGATAGAAACTGCTTCCCCTTTCTCATTTTTGGCTTTTCTATGTCTTCAATGACTCAGATGTCACTACCCTAGCTACTAATCCCTTACTTAATGCCTTTTCTATCAGTCTTCAACCAAAATCCTAAAGCTAAGAGGAAGAAGCAAAGTAAACTCTAGACAAAGGGCATGGTTTTTCTCCCCCTGCCTTAGTCACTTGGTTTTGATTTAAAATTTTTGCATAACTGGATTAAAATGTTTGTTTATACTTGGGCATATTTTATAATAGAGATAAACAATTTAGGTTTTCACTGCGTTCAACCATGGGAAAAGAATTTTTAAGATCTGATTTATGTTGCTCATAAAAATCCACAAAGAAAAATACTTACTGAATTCTAATGATGGCAGAATTCATATAATAGGATTGGTGGTGAAAATTAGTATTCAAGGAGACTGTGTAAGGGGTGCTGAATCTATTCCTTGCTGTTGTTACTCAAGGACTGTGGTTAAGAACCTTTCTTTCAGAGGCTGAGGCAAGAGGGGTGCGAGTTGGGGCCCAGCCTGGGATGCTACTACACAAGAATCCATTTCAAAATTTGAAAATAAGAAGGGCTACTGATATAGTTCAGTAGAAGAGATCCCCTGGGTTTAATGTGCATTACTGGCAAAAAAGCAACCCTGCATCAAAAGTGATGGTATTAGTTTGCTTGTTTGTTTGTTTTTTCAGAACTGGGGATTGAACTCAGGCCCTTGCGCTTGCCAGGGAAATGCTTATTCTACTGAGCCCTCTCCCCAGCCCTGTTATTAGTTATTGCTACTTAAAAAATCTACTACTCTTCAGAGGCTTGGAGCAATGTTCTAATATACAGACCTATGGGGTCAGCATGGTGGGGCGTATTGAATGTTAGGCTAGAAAAGAGTTTGGGGCATCACTTGGCACTTGAAGTGAAGAGCTTATTTTACCTTAAGTGTTGTCGTGTCTGTTGCCCAATAAATGGAATACATTGTCAGTCCAACCACTTCTCATGACTTCTACTCCCCTCCACAGCCAGAGACACAGTCTGTCATGGGGAGCAAGTGTTCTTGTTGAGATCAGTGCTTTTACAAGGAGAGATATCTGCCTCATGTGGTGGTGCACACCTATAATCCCAGCACTCTGGGAGGCTGAGGCAGGAGGATCACAAGTTACAGTCCAGCCTAGGCAACCTAGCGAGTTAGTAAGACTCTATCTTAGAATTAAAAACTAAAAGAGCTGGGAATATAGCTCACTGCAAAAGCCCTGGGTTCAATTCCCAGCACCATAAAAACTGAGGAGGGTAGGGGGGACACCAGAAAGCTTGTCTCCTCTCTCCATGTGAGGACACAGAGAGAAAGTAGCCATCTACATGCTGGGCTAGCACTCTGATTTCAGACTTTTGGCCTCTAAAACTGTGAAAAAACTCATTTTCCATTCTTTACGGCACCCAGACTGAGTGCTTTTTCTGGTAGCTTAGGCTGCCAGCCATCATGGCCAGAGTGAACACCATATTCCAGAGCAAGACCCCAAGGGCCCTTCGAGTATAAGCCTGTCATGCTTTCTGCCTGTCCTTCACCAGCACACTGTCTCCACTGGCTTTCCTGCAACTCGGGAGACTCACTATGCCCCGGGGCGTTTGCACTTGCTGCAGCTTCTCATTGGCTGCGGCTGTGGCCCATGCCTCGATGTGCACAGGTCTCTTCCTCAAAGTGGCCTTTTCTTCCTTGCTTCTCTACAGCCACCATGTACTGTACCCTTTCCTTTCTGTCCCCATCTTCTGCTTTCTTTTTTCTTTGTTGCTCTTATGACCACCAACATTGCAAGTCTTTTGACTTGTCTACTCTCTTGACTCCAAGGATACTTTTCAAGTGACTCTCGTCACTGGCAGGCATGAGCAGGGCACATCTCCCACACGTGTCAGGTGGCGGGATCAGTGAGTGACTGTGCTGGCCGTGGCCTCTGCATGCACTTCAGTGGGTGCTGAGTGCGGTTATGAGGCATAGTGGCGCGTCTGCTTTGGGGCCGTGGATGCCCTTTCCCCCTGCACCTTCTGCAGTTTCACTTGCTCTGCTCCTTGCCGGACACTGACAAGGGTTTTTTTTTTTTTTTTTGGTATTGTCAATCGCTTTTGTTTGTAGATACAATAGCTTTCTCTCTGACTTAACCATTCCATAGGACCTGTCAGTGTTGATCACTGCTTTCTTCTTGAAATTCTTGTTTCCATGACCCCAGTGTGATGCTTCCCTCAGCTGTACTCCCTTATATGTGGGCTAATCTCCTTAGTGTTTTTCAGTACAGTGCTTTGTCTCTCTCTCTCTCTCTTTCTATTTCTCCCTCCTTGTCCCTCAGTCTTTCTTATAGTAACCCTTCCAAGTACCCATATCTCTGACTTTACTCTGGGGACAATTTCTGCCCTTTCCTTAAGAATCACCACACCTTCTAAACCAGGTGTGGTGGCCCATGCCAGGAATCCCAGCACTTGGGAGGCTGAGGCAGGAGCACTGCTGACAGTTCTAGGTCTGCCTAGGCTATAGCCTAAATTACATGAGACCTTGTTGCAAAAAGACAAAGCACAATGGAAGACTCACTTCTAATCCAGGCATGGCAGGTCATATGTGTAATCTCTGCACTTTAGCAAGTTGGCTGAGGTAGAAAGGTTACAAGTTCAAGCCATGCTGAGCAACATAGCAAGTTAGCATGACCTTGTCTCAGAATAAAAAACAAAAATTTTATTTTAATTGCAAAAATATCACTTCTAGAATTCCCTCTCTCAGGAAAGTACACTATTTATAAACTATTTGTGACTTACTCCCTGTTATTGAATGTTTAGTTTGTGTTCTCTACTAGGTTGTGAGATTTCTCTGTTACATCATGTAACTTCAGAACAAATAAGTCTTAACACATATTAAACATTAAAGAAATAATTGTTGACTTGAGATACATTGAGTTAAGGAATTAAAAATTGCATCCAAGCTCCGGGGAGTTGTTTTATTTTTTAGTTGATCAGAAATATGCATTTTACCACTCAAATTCAACAAAATATTGTCTAGTTGAAATTAACCTGAATCTGAATTTAAAAAGTGTTTTTTGTCAGTATTTTGGCTTGTGGTTGTAATTTAGCACCAAGATTGATTTTCACTTGTTGAATGGCATCAGAGTATAAAAATCCCAGTTATCTGGTACAGAGACAAGCAGAGCTAAGATGGGACAGTCATACAAGTGCCAGCTTGCTTGGTTCTCTTTTCGTCTTCACTCTCCTTTTTCACTTCAGTTGTTATAGGAGCTCTTTATTCCCCCCGGATTGACATAGAGACACTAATCGTTTTTGTGTGGATGAGAAGGGGAGCTGTGGCAAATAGCTCCGGAAGTGATCTCACCAACCTGCTCTCCGTGTGACCTGCATTTGGGCAAGCTTCCAGTAACGGGAAGAATTTGTTTTCCTCCGGATGCAGTCCTTCTTCCCCAGGACTCTGGCGGCCCCCATCCCATAGTTTCACAGTGCATGTCACACAGGAATTGTTCTGGATCTACTGCATCTTCAGAGTTCCCCAGTGGCCCTGGGACTGGCTTCCTCATGTGATAAGGGAAGGTTTCTACCCGCTTGTTGGCAAATGACTGATCTCAGTTTTCTCATTTAAGAAAAATGGGTAATAATACCCACTCCATAGGGCTGAGTGAGGTCATGCATGGAAATTCTTTCTCCAGCCAGTGTCCTGTACATATTCACTACATACCCTAGTTGGTGTCCTGCATAGAATCACTCTATACAAACCATTTCCATCTTGCAGGTAAAAGCCACACAAACCCAGGGAAACTGCTAACTGCACAGATCCATTTGAGCACTACTTTCCACAACTGGATATTTCATTTATAGGATGGCTTCATCTTGAGAGATTAGATTCATTTTCAGCCTCCTTGACATCACTTATTCTGTTCTCCTGGCATGCCATGACAGGCTCCATAGGCTAGGTGGGCTAGAACAAAACTGTGTCCTCTCATCTCATCACCAAAGGCCAGAAGCCTGCAATCCAGATGTCAACAGGACCCCTCTGGGGCATCTTTCAAGGCCCCTAGTAGAATCTTTCGATGCTTTTCAATGGCTTCTATTGGTAGCCACCAATCCTGGCATTCTTTGGCTTTCAGCTACCTCACTCCAGTCTCTCCCTCTCTCTCCCTCTCTCTCTGTCTCTCTCTCTTTCTCTCCCCATATATATATTCTCTATCATATATATATATATATATATATATATATATTCTCTATCATATATATATATATTCTCTATCATATAATATATATATATTCTCTATCATATAATATATATATATTCTCTATCATATATATAATATATATATATATATATATATATATATATATATATATATATATATATATTCTCTATCTTTTCCCTATGTAGCTCACTCTTCATGTGACATTTTTCTCTTTTATGTATAGACACCAGTCACATCATCTTAGGGCCTTTTCTATTGTTTTAATTTTAATTTTAGGACATCTATAAAGATCCCACTTTTGCATAAGGTCATATTCATGGATAGTGACACTGGATTATTGGAAGGGGTGAAAGGAAAGAAACCACAAGGAATGTCAACTGCAGGGAGCCCCTTCCCCCATGATCAAGCCGTTTTTTAAATACCTGATTAATGCAAGTAAACAATGGCCTGGCCATCAGCCTGGCCCTGCGTATCACCAAGGGCCTTCCTGATCCCCAACTTTCCAGTGGGATGAGCAGAGGCTGCTTTGTGCCTGAGGTTTCCCCAGTCTCTCTCTCACCGTCTTGTCTCTGTCCCCACCTTTCACACTTGTTGATCTCAATGGATAATTTTATACAAATGAATCTCTGTTTTAGAGTCTCCTTAGAGAACCAATCAGAGATAGAATTCCTGGAAGAGACAGGGTCTTCTGCAGTGTTTTATTCACCAGAGTCGCCACTTCCTAGAGAGCATGCAGGAAGTCCTAGCTAATTGACTGGTTGGATCACAAGAAACTGACTTCCAGCCTATGAAAATGCCGGTATTAATGGTTGAAAAAGATGTGGTATTTCTATATAATGGAGTATTACTCAGCTATTAAGAATGATAAGTTTGAAGCATTTATACT
>PVKA01003602.1:0-96007 GCA_004027165.1 Ctenomys sociabilis
TTTTTTTTTTTTTTTTTGGTGGAACCAGGGATTGAACTCAGACCCTTGCACTTGCCAGGGAAGTGCTTATTCCACTGAGCCATCTCCCCGGCCCCACAGCTCACTTTCTGATTCACATTACTTGCAAAGTCTCACTCAGCTCCCAGCTCTGCCTGCCAAAGTGCCTGCCCTCGCCTCAGCTGGTTGTCAGAACCCAGTCACTTTCACTGGCGCAGTCCTACTGGATCCCACCTTGCTTATTTCTTAGCCCCTGTCCCTTCAGGCTAGTTTTCTTTGATCCCTGTAATCATTGCTTCAGCTGAACATATATTTCTTCTCAAACAGCACTTCTCAGATTTCAGAATCCATCATAACATCTGGATTCTTACAGAAAATTAAGTTTCTAGCCCATCCACCAAAGTTCTGGTGTAGTAAAACCTTTGTGAAACCCAGAAGCATGCATTTTGTTACAGTCTATAGGAACACTGGGAAGTTATTCTTCAGGCTACCCTTTGAAAAACCTAGCCAGATGGTAAACTCCCTGGACAGTTTCACATCCCCTACTATGCCTAACGTGTGTTTTCTATATAAAAAGTATTTAGTAGTTATTTATTCAGTTGAGTTGTTGATATTGTATAAAGAAATATGTCAATATTAAAATTGATTTCTAAATATTTTTTAAAAAATCATTTTCATATCCTTAAAAATACTAGACTGTGCCCTTTGCCTAACTGAACTAGAAAATTAAAATTAGATACTGTTTCAGGCTTCCAGAGATAACTGAAAAAATATAATTTAAAGATATTGTAAGTAGAATATTTATAATACATATATAAAAGTTAGGATTTAAAAAAGTATTTCTAGTTTAAGGTTCAGATTGTTTTGACAATATTGAGTGTTGACACAGAATCAAATGTATATTAGAGAACAGTAGTTTCCAGAAGTTCTAAAGACAATTTTCAACTATTTCAGATTTCTTTTCTTATGTAAATAGTGCGGGATTCTTTCAGCCTTTTAATAGATAAATCTCTTGAAAATAACTGAAGGCAGCTGGGCGTGGTGGCACAGGCCTGTAAGGCCTGTAATCCCAGCACTCAGGAGGCTGAGGCAGGATTGTTGTGAGTTCGAGACCAGCCTGAGCTACAAAGTGAGCTTAAGGCCAGCCTGAACTGCATAGTGAGAACCTGTCTCAAAAAAGACAGAAAAAAGAAAATAACTGAAGGCAGGGTTAGAGAAGTGCAAAAGTTTGCAGAGTTTATAGGGTTAAACTTATTCTTTGTTTTCTTTTTGGAATTTGATACTGCTAATGTGTACCCTTTCATGATTGATGAGAAATATGTAATCTAAGAATCAGTGTAGTAAACAACTTTGCTTTTAGTAGAAGTTATCAGTAATGCCCTTCCATGACACTGAGGTACATATCTGATAAGATTTTACCTTTTTTTTTTTTTTTACAGAACTGGGGATTGAACTGAGGCCCTTGCGCTTGCCAGGGAAGTGCTTTTTCCACTGAGCCATCTCCCTGTCCCCTAAAATTTTACTTTAAATACTTACATTTTTGTGTTGTGCTGATTTATTTTATACTTGTAATAGCTAAAATTATTCATTCTAGAACAAATTTGAACATTCAGAGCCTTAAAATTATAGGTAATAAAATTACAGTGTTACAGACACATTTTGTTTCCAGAGAAATACACTTGTGTAATCAATAAAATATTTTGAAGCATAAACATATTAGTTAGAATAAAATTCTGTGGGAAATTGGAATGGAAAGACAGGTTCAAGGGGGAAAGGAAACCGAAACAAGAATTCTGTTACAACAGAGAGCTCTTTCTTGGTATTGAATGTTATCAATATCAAATTGCCATGGTATCTATAATCTAGTGAATTTGCTTAAGAATTATGTAACTTGCACTTTTAAATCAGACTTACAGTATACCATAGATTATGTTCTTTACACCTGGTTAAGCCTCTGAGTAGTAAGTTTAGATGAAAATTTACATGACTTTTAAACACTAGGAAAAAATTAAATACATGAGTATGTAAATAAAACTACAAATGTGTTCCAGGATTTTAGATATATTAGCAAAAATTTAGAAGACTGAATACATATCTCAGACCCAAGGAAGTATTTGCTGTGAGGACGAACTAAATAAAATGGGTTGTATCTGTAAGCCAATAAAGGTCTTTATAGAAAATAGTGAGTATTAATGACAACCTTTCATTATTGTTACTAAGTAATGGATACTCTGTTGTTTACTCATGATTGAGTAATGAAACGCAATGCTATTGTTGAGGTACTCTATTAAGTACTTTTTACATATTCTAATTGTGTTATGCATTCATTGTACATCTATTTTAATTGTATGGACAAGCCCTACCATTGAATGTTAGATTCTAGAACCAAGCCTAGCCCTGCCTGTCTCCAAAGTCCTATTATGTTCTTTGCAATACAACAAGTACCTCTCTATAGAAATGACCACGTGGCATACTCTTAGATTATATAACCACAATTCTTTGTCACAGTCGTACCTTGGTTCATGAATTTAATTGTTTTGTGTAACTCTGGTCACATAATTTGTTTCACAATTCTGGTTGCAATTGCAAGCCTTGAATTGTGGGGTAAATTCTGAGACCAGAGTCATGGAAAGAATTGTTGAACCAAGATACCACTGTACCCTTTTGAGATTATTGATTACTTTTCAAAGTAATCATGGCCAGGATGAGTATGTGCTCATAATGTTAATTTTGATGACATTTTGGATACAGATTTTAGAACAAAGAATCTAGCTATCATTTAGGAATCAGAAAGTGTATACAGTGGCATACAAAACTTTTCTGTCACCTCAAAGATGATACTCTTCCAGGGTTGAAATGGGCTTCATGAAATGTGACATTCTCATTTTTGGTTTTGTGCTAAGAATTGTGAACATAACTCGAGGGAAGCTGAAGCCCAGCTAGTTACCACAGCTGGGTGAATAATCACCAGATAGGTGTAAATACAACTGTTGAAATCCCAGTGGCTTTGAACATCAGAACTTTAGTTTGTTGATATAATTCATGTATAAAAAATAAGTAAGCAGCTACACTCTTAATTTACTGATAAGAGATATCTGCTAAAATAATATGTGTAAATATAATATCATGTATGCACCTTGTACGATACCAAAACATGAAAACAGTTTGCAGTGTATTAATTTATCGAATATGTCTTGGTAAGGTGTCTTGAAACTGTCTGATATTTGTACTTCAATAAAATAAAAAATAAAAAAAAAGAACTTTAGTTTGAAAGGCTATATACCAAAGCATAGATGAAGTGGTACGGTAGACAAATTCTTAACAGTTTACAAGGCAGTACTGTACTTTCCATATCAGTGATCTCATTTTAATTATATACTATTTTGATCACTGCTTAAGTGAGCTATGTGAAAATGCAAATAAAAGTTTTCTCTAAAAACCTAGGAGGTACTTTAACTCTCAACTTGATGTCGATCTAATAGATGTAGCTTCTCTGGTTATCTTGTGGATTGTTTTAACCAATTTTATATTACTCTCTTGGAAAGAATGATGATATGCATGGTTGATATTTCTTAGTGATTCAAATATTTTGCTTTAGCCACATAGTTTCAGTTTCCTCTCTAATCTGATTTTTCACTATAATTTATTGTAAAAATTAGAACTGTTTGAATTCGATGTGTATTAGCATATCTGTTCTTTCCCCAATATGAAGGACCTAGCATATGCTTTATTCCTAGACAGGCTTTGTCCCTCTATTGAATTCTTGTACTTTGCCATGGTATTCCCAATGCTGAATGCAGTACTGTAACAAGGTACACTGACAAGACATACATGTTAAGTGAGGGCTGTCTTGCAGTCCCAACCCTGCATTTTCTTGAGTTACTGTTAGTAAAATGTTTAAGTTACCAGCCCTGAATATCCTCCCCAGAAAGATAGAGTACAGAGCTTCTGCCAGCTCTGAAATAGTATAATTGTAGAAAGACATTAACTCATGAACTGTTTAACCCTTAAGCAAGTTTCTCTGGCAAACCCAATCATATTTTGCAAAGTGACACATTGTTTCTGATGCATACTAATCAGACTCTTGTATTCAATTTAGCTCCAGGGAAATGTATGTTTTGTTAACAAGTGTGAGACTGATTAAATTTCTATACATTAATAAGGAGAAAGTATGTGAAGAAAAGATTTGAAAAATCAGTTAAACAGTTAACAATACTGTATTGTATACTCAGGTGTTCTCACCACAGGGGCAAAAAATGCTAACTACTCAAGGTACTGGATAGATTAATTATTTTGATAATTATGCCAAGCTGTTTTTTAAATCTATGTTAACTCCTACTTGACAGTTGTAACTCAGGGTGGGGGGAAATTACAATGAAGAAGAAGAAACTAGGATAGCACATCAAGTATCTACACACCCAAGACACTGCAGCCTGAAAGAACATTTTGAGTTTTGGTTTAGAATAAGAGGGTATATTTACTGAGTACCTAAGTGTAGTTTTCTATTCTAACAATAACTAATGAAATGCAGTGCTATTTTCAGTATCCCCACCACAGCGTGGGAACTGTTGTTACCTAGCACACTACATATACATGGTAGACCCTAGAGTATTTAAGGAATCAAATGAAGAATTAATGCCAGGCACTATGTTAGCAATGTTTGTTTGTATATGCAGTAATTCTGATGAAATTCATAGTATGTCTGTATGAGCTAGGAATCTTAGGCTTTGAAAAATTATTTAAAGAAACAAAGCTGTATTTACAAGGCAGGATTTGAATTTAACTCAGTTTGTCAACAAAGTTTGTGGGCTTTCTTCTAATTAGTCTTTCATAAGCCTAATTCCTGTTCTTCCCAAAAAGGAATGTTAAATTACTTTCAGAGTATAAAATTATTGGTACTAGTTGAACAAGTTGTATTTTAATAACATTTTTACCTATTTGATCTTTACAACTCATGAAAGATACCTTTCTTACCATTATACTAATGAAGAAAACCAAGTCAACTTGAGAAGTCCTATTTCGTAAGGACCAGTGATAAAACGAGGACCCAAATCTTCTAAATTTAAAAGTAACTGAATTTACCGATACAGATTAGAAGGCTCCACAGCACTAACATCTGTAACAAGTCAGAACTTGAAAGCCTCTTGTTAAAATGTTTCTGCATGTGTAACTGATCGTTTTATCATCCGTGTCCATCATTTCCATGTCATAGTTAAATCAGGATAATTTGTCAGTCAGATTCTGAGCTATTGAACTTTGTAAATTAAGGTATAGGTTTGTACTGGTGAACTTAATGACCTGTACTTCATATTTACTACATATAATCATTTACATGGATATATATATATAAAACCCCAAAGTACAGGTGTTTAATTAATTCAGTTTTTTATATTAAAACTAAAAGATTGGATAAGAAAAAAAAATTAACTTCAATAACATCTATTCTGCTGGTAAGATAGCTCAGTAGAATAGGCACCTGCCTGACAAGCCCAAGGTCCTGAGTTCAATCCCTGGTACCAAAAAAAATTAAAAAATAAGATCCGGCCGGGCGTGGTGGCACATGCCTGTAATCCCAGCACTCGGGAGGCTGAGGCAGGAGGATTGTTGTGAGTTCGAGACCAGCCTGAGCTACAAAGTGAGCTCGAGGCCAGCCTGAACTGCATAGTGAGACCCTGTCTCAAAAAGACAAAAAATAATAATAATAATAAGATCGGTTCCTAATGTGTCTTGGACATTCAGTTACCAAGGTTACCACATAGGAGTATTATTTCAGGAAACTATAAATTCTTTTATAAGTAAAACAGAAGTTAAAACTGATAAAATCCTGCAAGATAACTCAGTGATCTAAGGTGCCAACCCCACCCCCAGAGGAGCTAAACCAGCCACACACCAAAAAAAAAAAAAGAAGAAATCATCTAATTTTATTTTGTGTATTTAATTTGAGCTTTTCTGTTTTTCCTTTATTCTGATATTCTGAGTCTTCATTAGCAATCTGGTTTCTTTCATTCAAATTGTGAAAGTCACTTCATATTCTCTTCCTATTCTGTTTAAATGTAGTACTTTTAATTTTGTTAAAGGAATTTGATAAGTGGATCTAAACTACTTAGTGTATAAAAATTCAGGAGCTTTACTGATTTCTATTATGTAAAAGTGAGCCATAATTTTTTTTTTCATGTATTTAGTGCAAGGTCTACAGGATCTCACTACACAGATTGGACTCATAGTGGTCCTCCTGTTTTCAGCCTCCCAAGCACTGGGATTACTGGCACACGCCACCACACCCAGTCTCAGTTGCTGTCTCAGCACACCCCTAGGGTAGGGCCTGCATGGCATGCCAGGGACTAAACCCCGGTCCCTGCATCCCTGGTCCCTGCATCGGCCTAAGCAGGCACTTTAATCCACTGAGCTACCTGGCCGGCCCAAAGCTATAATCTTTATAAACAATTAGCTGTCGTGTAATAGTATAATTAATTTATCCTGGACTATTTTGAGCCAAGATTTAGCTTTGTATTTTGTGAATCAGTTAGTTGCACGTTAAACCAGAAACCTACATTGAAAAATAAATACTACAGTACTAGTATATGAGCTGAATCCTACCTTTCACAGATAACTATCAAAAACCAAGAACGTTAGAGCTGGTGGGATCATGATGATCACCTTATCCTGTGATTATATTTTGTAGTGAAATAACATTGTGGCCTTGGGACTGCACTGGATTATCAAATTTGGAAAAATTTAAAATTAAGTCTTAATGGGTTGGGGAAGAGGGTGAAAAGGGGCTATGATCCAAGGAGTGTCACCAATCAGGAATGGTTTGTGACCCTTCTTTTTAATATGTCTCTTTTTGAGCTATGAAGTATTTAAAAAGAAAAAGAGCTCCCTAATTTGCTAATAAAGTGCAGAAAAAGAAGTTCCAGAACTTGACCAGTTTTTTTGAAAGTTTGTAGCAGACCCAAGATTTAGTATCAGAGCCACTTTTGTTTACATAATGTCAGTCACTGTAACACCTGTTTCACCTACTGAGCCATGCTGCCCTCCTAATGCCCCTGTGAAGCTGCCTAGAATAGGATCAGCTATTGAGGCCAGTGAGCCCGAGCAAGTGAAATAACAAGAGGAAATGTCTGAGGGGTCCCTAAGGATAAGAGAGAAGACAAATGCTGATATCTTAATTCTTCCAAACCTAAGTACTTTGCCTTGTGGTAGCAAAGCCATGCTAATAATGGAATTACCAGAGTTGGCAAAAATTTCAGGAAGGTAAGCTGTTCCTTAAGATGCAGTGACTTACTGCCTTGCAAAGAAGTAAAAAACTAAATGTTTTAGACAGTGTAAAACTGAGCTCTTAAAACTTTTCAAGATAATAGAAACAGAAACATTCAAAGTACTTGTAGACTTGGAAGTGTGATAAGATTGGTTTGAAGGTATGCCGGAAGTTATAAAGCCATACTTAAAATACATATAAAGACATGAATGCTTCAGTGCCGATGTAAATGCTATTCGTTGTTACTAAAGAAATAAAAAATAAAAACAAAAATAAATCCAGTGACTTTGAAACTTACTTGTTACTGCAAGCATGATGGCACAGGCCTATGATTCCAGCTGTTCAGGAAGTGGCAGGAGCAGGGTCACAGGTTGGAGATCAGCCCAGTCAGCTTAGCCTTTCTCAGAATAAAAAGAGCTGGAGATGTAGCTTGTCGGTAGAGCACTGCCTGTTTAATCCCCAGGAGCAGGAAAAGTTTGTTGTCATTTTAGATAAAAACACATGAAAAACTAATGTGTCTGTGGCTAAAATAAGTGACCTCAGAGTTTCTGTGTTTTATCACTTAGACTTTATAATAACTTTCTAAGTTCATACTATTATTTTCAAGCATGGAAGGTAGGAATTAGAGAAGCTAAGCAACTTGTCCAAAATCACAAACCAATGAACGACAAGGCCAGGACTTGTAAATTGTTAGTCTCCAAACCCAAGCAACCACTAAAAGTTACTGCTTTATTTAACTAAGTTCAAAGTTCTTAAATGCTAACCACTTGTTTGATAACTTTTCTATTTTTTTGTGGTGCCTGGAATTAAATTCAAAGCCCTAGATCACATTAGGCAAGCATTCTGCCTCCAAGCTACATCTCCAGTCCTGGCAGTTCGGGTTTTTGTTTTGTTTTTTGTTTTGTTTTTAATCAGCTGTTTTCATAATGCACTTTTAAATCACTGGTAAGTATTAATGGTAGATTTAAAATAACCACTAGTAGAAAAAAATATAAGAAACTGACAAATTTCTGCTGTAAGTCTTCAGTGAATCCTGACCTCTTTAGTGAACACGCTAAAAGGCATTGCTTAGACACTTAATGGCACTCGGCAGCAATACTGCTGTGACTGAAAGGGCAGCATTTTAAGGTAAACACTAAATAAAATCCAGTGATTCTAATGTAAGCCACTCAACAACATACTATATTTTCCTTGCACTTGAACAAAGTATTAAAACAATTCTTCAGTTGACAAGTCTTTAAAAAATCTTTACATCCTAAGTGTTAGGTGTAGTGTACATAAAATAGGTACCAAGTAAAAGAATGTAGTCATTCGTTTCAGGGTTGAAAGCATGTGTAACTTGTTACATGCGTATCTTTGAACATTCCTTTGCTTGGAATATTTTAAGCTATATCAACAAGAAAATTTCTGATTCCATGCAGCTTTTAAGAATTCTTATTGTTTCATAACGGTTTCCATTAGAGAAATCCAGTGCAGATTTAATACTATAAAAAGACATTAAATACCTAAACATTAATATACACTGAAAATTATTTATCAAAAACTAAATTAATGTAAAATAAAAACTAAAATAAGCAGAAAGATGTTTCTGAATAGAAGCCTGAAGATTCAGTTAATCAAGAAACTTAAAGCCCATTCTAAAGTGTCAACAATAAAGTCATTTAAAAAAAAAGATTCAGTTAATCAGAAGATAAGTTACTGCAAGTGTTTGTAAGATGCTACTTGAAAAATTCCCATTTGAGAGTTCAAGTTTTGTTTTTCCTAAGAAAAATTATTGATACCATTTTTGTATATCACTTTGAAAGTTAATATTTGAGAATTTAATATAATCTCATTTTTCTGTTGTGTAATTATCACTTTTTTTTAATACTGCTTACTTCAAAGGGAAACACTCTCTAAAAGATGAGGAGCACTTAATCCTGGAATGCTGAGCCCACATTTAAAGTATTTTAAGCACATCTGTATTATATTACACAGGGAAAAGAATGGTGTCTGCATTCTGTGGTGCATGAGCATTAGGGTGTCTTTTTAGGAAACAGTAATTTTTCATTTCAAGTTTTTTTTTTCAGCATAATATTCTGCAGTTTTGATGGTATAAAGTTCGATAAGCAAGATGAATGATTAGAGAAGTATATATAATATATTGGAGTTTTATAGTTATTCTCTTGCCTGTCGCCCACTTTTTAAAAACAAATTAGTTTTTATAATAGTCTTGGCTTTGCATTTTGATAAGCACATCTCTTTCCCCACTTGACAACTGTTGTGTAGGATTAACCGAGGATACAGGTAAATCAACACCAATGTCCCTAATAAGCAGGTGTGTCTTAGTCATCTTTGAGTTAGGGCACAAATAGTTAGCAAGAAATACAGCTTTATGAATAGTTTACTCTTAGAGCAGATTCAGCAGTGTCCTGTGTATTATGGTGTGTTTTCTTGAGCTGGAGGGAAAAGGATGGAGTTATAATTGTCAGAACAATGTTCTTTGTAGGAATATTATCCTTGGTAGAGAGAGAAAAAGGCCAGAAAACTGCACTGCCCTGCTGAATATATTCTCAACTTTTTTCTCTTTGCCACTCAATAATACTCACCTGCCAACATACTTTCATGTCCTACTGCTCGTCAATTAGCTGAAATTCCACCCTCTTCTCTCCCACTGCCCCCAGAAAGAATGTAAGAGAGAATATTGTGGGGAAGCATCTTTAGTCACTTCAAACCTAAGTAACAACATGAGCATTTTATACCTTAATGAATATTTGTACTTAATTACCTGTAACACATTTAATGTTTGTATCATGAGACTGTAACTGATAAACTCTGTATTTTAAATTTTAAAATAAAAGGAAGCCAAAAGTTAATTGTATAGCAATATAAGTTTCTCAAAATCAGTTGTAATTAGAACTTGTTACAAAAAAAAGTATTTTCAAGAAAATTATAAATTTTGCTGCCATACATCACTAGAAATCATTTATTGTTAAGATATTAACTGATTTTAAGACATAAGACTTAAATATATTTGAGGAATTTGAATTTTTAGTCATTCTTTTATATAAAATTTTTAAAATAGTAAACCTGGATATTATATAAAAGCCTGTATTCCATACTTGTTAGGAAAATTGTTGATTTGCAGTTTCACTTTCCTAACGTCAAAATAGGTAATATCCTCTTGATTTAACTTTAGAGTCTGTATAATAGAAGTTCTTTTACCTGGTTTTCTTAGTATTAAACTAAACTTATAAGGAAATAACTACTGGGGGCCAGGGAGATGGCTCTTCCCTGGCTAGCGCAAGGGCCTGAGTTCAATGCGTGGTTCCCCAAAAAAGAAAAGGAAATAACTACTGAGTTCATATTCTTCCTGTAAAAAGAATTTTTTAATGTAGGACTCTGATACATGTATTTAGTTTATAAATAAATTGGAATACTAAGGGTGTTCTTCCTTGTTTTTTTTTATTAATAAGATACTATGAATTGGATCCTCATAAAAGTCTCCTTGATAATTTGAGGAACAAAGTGATCATTGAGTACCCAACATTGTATGTGGTATTGAAAGACTCCAGTAACGACATGATACTTCTTCACCAAGGTAAGTGTAAATTTGTTTCTGTAGTGCTTAGATTAACTAGAGGAATTGAAGGAATTATGTGACTGCTTTCCTTTCTTTGTATTTTTCCAGTATTGTTACAAAACTTAAGAGAACTTACTCTGTTGCTAATAGTATAAAGAACCAAACAAATGGGCTGCTGCTTCTCCTTGAGAATGTATAAATTTACTATAAGAAGCTCAAAGCAATAAAAATTGTATGTATGTATATGAAAGGACACTTTCTGCATTAATCAAGTTATCCATTAGTGGATAATTTATCCACTAATAAGTTACTCTACTCAAAGCTCTTTCTTCAGTGATTCCTAAATCCAGGGACAAACAATGTTTTTAAGGAGTAATGTTGCAAGGAACATGTGTAACATTTCAGCTGAATTTAGAGGAAGCTGGCCCAGCCTTGATCCTTTATCTTCTTTTTTTTTTAATTGCTGGTTTTATTTCCTTGATTTTGTTTCCTTGGCCCTATGGAAAAGCAATGAACTAAAAATGTATGCATAAAGGTTTAGTATATAAAATGACTTGCCAATACTTTACAACTACTGATTCAAGTAAGCATATCATATTTTAGAAAGCAGTATTCTAGAGGATGAATAAAATTCAGCAATTGTTTTTTTTAAATGAGACCAGTTACTTAAAACCATACCATTTTTAGTTAAGAAATACAGGTACAGACCAAGTTTCAATGTTAACAAACACCATAAGAACTTAGAATTCTTGGATAGATCTCTGTTTTTTAAAATAATGTTGATATGCCTATTTCAACTTTTATTGTTATATGTTAGGGCCCACACAGGTAGTAACCTATGTTGAGAAATGTTTTATATCCATATGTTGAGCTTTTTTTCCCCTTAGCAAAAGTTAGAACAAGAAATTCATTACAAAATTATTAGAATTTTGTTTGTTGCTGTGACTTCTAGCTAAATTTTAATTAGCAAATATGAAGTTTTAAATAATAAAATATGAGCCTCTATCTGGTGATAATTCTTGATTTTGAGAATATCCAGTTTTATTTTTTTAGCCAAAAGTAATTAGGAATTTTAGTTTTAAATGATTAGTTTTTTTGATCCCCAGTACCACATGCCATCCTGCCTTGCCCCTGGGCACGCTGAGCCAGCTACTGAGCCTGGATATGGTGGCACACACCTTGTAATCCCAGCATTGAAAACAGGAGGATCATGAGTCTGAGCTGCATAGTGAGACCCCATACCAAATACATAAAAGAATAAATAAATAAAAATAAAAAATTAAATGATTGATTTTACATTTTAAAGTTTAAACCATACTTTTTCTTCAATGTAATTCACATAACGCTCTTTCTAGACATTGGTTTCTGGGAAAGTTTGTTAGTAGTGTGAGTTGCTAGCCAGGGCAAACATTGTCTATGTAAATAAACAGCATACACAGCTCTTCTTTCACGTTTTTTAGAATGCGTATTCTCTGTAATGAAGCTCTAAGACTATGATGATAGTGTTCTTGAAGCCTTAAGTAAAATTTCTTTTTTTTTCATACAACTTTAAGGTGTTTAGCTATTTACAGGAACACAAGTGACTTGTGCTTTTAGCACACAGATGATTATTTAGAACTGCTATAGAAAGAATTTTAGAGGATTGGACAGAATTTAAGGATCATACCAGAGTTAAGCATCATAAGTATATACACCTTCACAATACCACCAAGCCTTCCTGAATCTACTTTTCTCTCTGTGAGCACTTTGTACAGTCCCACAGCCTTTGATGATATATAGGGTGATCTCTTAATGAGAAGGAGGATTGTAAAACAACAAAGCATTTCTTTGGAAAGCCTTGAAGTTTTTTCCCACTCTGGAGGCAAAAAAATTGGATTTTCATCCTGAATTCATAGTACAAGGTGTTTCTTTTCTAGTTTGGGGGAAAAAAATGTGTTTCTGGGCTGGGATTCAGTAGTTTCCATACTTGATGGTTGTCATAATGTTTGTTAGGATTATAGATTGCCATAATTTATTTTTTAAAAGTCTGCCATATTACTTGGCAGTAGATGATCTTTTTCTTTCATCTTTCTTGCTTTTCAAAATATCAGAAGTGGAAAAGGCTAACTGTAATAGATTAAGCAGTTAAGGTAGCTCACTAGCTTCTCATATCAACCCAGTGGAACGTGCTCACGATGCTATAGCATGTTTCTGTTCTTTTTGCCAAGTTATTCTAGCAAACTTAAACTGCTTGGTAAAAACATGCTACATTTCTGTCTAGAATACTATTAAAAGAAAACTAGGCAGCTTTAATAAAAGGAAAAATGTTCCCTATATTACTATAAAGCCCTGTTAATTTTTTAAAAATCACCAAAGTGTATTTCTCTGATGTTTTAATATAACTCAAGTTGTAGAAAATTCCTCTATCTCTAGAGGAGGAAACCAGCCCTAAATTGATTACTGTGACCTGATGGAAATACGTGGCATAGCAGCTACTTGTCAGTCTCTCATTGAGCCAATAAACACACTTATACTTCTTCTGTCTTCTGTTCATACTCCTCCTTACCTCTCCATTCCCCTTTTGGTGTGTATGGGGTGAGGGAGGGAGGGATGAGGCACCTCACTTTTTAGTACAATGGGTACTGGAATGGTTTTAAGGGTGGAAGGAGCTAGAGGAGAAAACAACTAATACCCGAAAAATTCTGCTGTAGTTTATATAATTCCACAAAGAGGGGTACTATATCTCAGATAGAACTTATTTTAGTGTCTTACCCATAGGAAGGACTCAGCACTATTCTAGTTGCTGATACAATCCAAAATCTAGGCAAACACCAAAGAACCTGTGAGTCAAAATACAAAGCAGAAGTCTAGGTTTATGATTCTGCCAGCAGTTTTTGTCATGTGTGGGTACTGAGTTACTCTGCCTCTCTGAGCTTTATTTTTCTTATCTACATAGTGATAATAAACAGCTTTAAACTTTGCACAGAATAATAATGTAGTTAAGTTTAATAATTTTTAAAGCATTTTCATGTATTCCTTTCAGCTTTATGATTCAGTGAAATAAATAGAACATTTACTCTGGTTCCCGCTGCAGATTAAAAAAAACTTGAGTGACTTGTAGTTTTATTGATTCCACACACACAGTCTGCTGAGAAGCTAGATATAGAGGGGAAAGGTCCAATTTCTGTCCTCAAGGAAATTACTTTAGTGAGTGAATTAAACTTAATCTTGTTTATCATACATAGGCAAGACAGAAGTTTCAAAGGAGTTCATTTCTGCTCTGAGTCGTTTTTCCTATTAAAGAAAAGAGATGCCCATTGGCTGGCCACTCTGTGTCAGCCCACATGCATTCAACAAATAGTGCCCCTCAATTATAAGTTTAGAAAAAACAAAATCATGGAAAATTTAATTCCAACCACATATAGCCAGGCTCTGTGATAATAGTGATCTGTTCAGTTGTGTGAACATGGAATCATGACCGCATTGTGAGTGTCCATTCCCAAGTCTTCCACAGAGTTAGGAAGGATGTTAACTCACAAATATAATTGCCACTTTCAGACATCATTTCCCTATTTATTATGGCCAGAATCATATACTCAGCTGCCTGGGACATGGCATAGTTTGTCTTTTCCTGTGAGCAGTGCTGTTGCTATGCATCTGAAGGGAGAAGAGATGAAGGAAAAACAGAACAGAATAAATAGAAACAGTGTAAACATTTGACTGTATGTTTACTTCTTTTTTTTTTTTCCAGTGAAAAGTGAATCTACCAAGAACGTTGGCAGTGAAAATTGAGCACTTCTGGAAGGTGAAAATTCCCAGACAATTGCAGAGGATTATGCATTGTTGGACTATTGGATGATCAGTGGGCAGTGGGAATATTTTTGTCTCTAAAGTAATTAAATAATCTAAACTTTTTGACACAAAAAAATTTTCTAGACTTCAATTAATAATTGACCTCAAAAGTCCCTTTTTTTTGTAGTATGTAACACTTTCTGCACTTAATCCTTAATATGGTTAATTCTGTAGGCTGAAAATGTTTTGTTAGTTTGGATCAAAACCAAACCCAACCTGAAATCGGCCTCCTCTAAAGAAACTTCCCTAAAGAGAACTGCCACACCATGTACCACCTACCCAAGGAGAAGTGATCCCCATCAGTTGCCTATTCTTATTTTGGGGATTTGTAACTTATCCTTCTTAAGGCACTCCTTACACTTGGGAAACTCCCAATGCAATGTCTTCTGGAAAGGCTAGATCAGTACTTAACTACTGTTTCTTATACTGAGATCAGAAAATCAGCAGCTCTGTGTTGTTCAAACAATCATTGTTAATTAATCTGACATTTCTTGCTCACATGATGAGATGTCTTAGGAATTCTGTGCCTCTTCTCTTCCCCAGTCCACTCTCAGTTCCACACAAGCAGAGGATTGTGATGACCAGCTTGTTTCCCTGTAGCAGATAATAGGATACAGATTTCAGAGTATCAAAATATATTAAACACATAACTATAATGTTGATCATTTCCTTTGTACATTTTAAGTTGACATATATTGTATATTGTATCTGATTTAATCCAACAATAACTAAAGAAAGAAAAAAACATTTGAAACTCACTAGTGTATTATTGAAATGTATATGTGTGTGTTTTTGAGTATTACATGGCTTAATTTATACCTTATGGCAGCTCACTATTTGCTAATTTTATTGGAATTTCTAGTTGTGAAATAGCAATATGACTATAAGATTAAAAGATTATTACATCTGTAATGCATCTGTGTACTTAATAGTTAAAAACTGATAAAATAGGAGATTAATGAAATTCAGTATTAGTTTACAGTTGGAACAAATTCTAGACCCTCTCTCCCCTCAAAAAAGCCCAAAGAAATGTTGCAGAGGCTTAGAAAGATAGAAATATGAGCAGCTACAAAATGCACTCTGGAGTTTGTATAACACAGAGACATAAGTACCTCTGGATAGAAGCTGGAGAAAAAAAAGCCAAAAGGCAACAGTGTCTGGAAGACCACTTCATAAAGTACCAGCAGCACATGCCTGTGACCCTGTGCTGTGGTAGAGGTTGAGACAGGAATTGTAAGTTCAAGCCCAGGCTGGACAATTTAGTGAGATCCTGCCTTAAAATAAAAATTTTTAAAAGAACCTTATGCAGCTTAATATAAAGGCCCTGAGTTCACCATCTCCAGTACCCAAAGAAGAAAAAAGAAAAGTGGAAACTTTTATAGAAAGCCCCACAATCTGAGAAATATATTTATATCATAAAGCAATTTCAGTAATCTTATATTTGAGGGAATTTATGTAGAATTATTTAATTTATGATAGACAACTGAATTGGGTTTCAAAGGATTCAGAATTAATCCAAAAGTGAACAGACAAGAGATAGGATGAGTTGAATCAAATGTATGATAGAGTTGTTAGGAAAAGTGGGATAAAGTACACAGAGCATACAATCAGAGTATCAGGGTGGAGAGGAATTTCCTGAGAGTGAAATGTGTTATGAAGTCTCATTTCCAAGAAAAATGTTGAGTCCCATCCCTTCTATAACTTAAATTGAAAACTGGACAAAACCCAAAAGAATTAATTCTGTACTTTGCTGTGCCAATAAAGAAAATGAAATGAGGAAACAGGGTTGGGGGTGATCTAAGGCATCTTTGCCATCTCTATTTTCTAGAATCCTATTAGACTTTTCAGTTGCAAGCTGTTTCTTGAGAAAGAATTTGGCTAGCAGAGTTCATGTAAATAGTAGCTCATTTGGTTAGTTATGCATATTAATTTGCATATGATTTATAATATGAATTTTAGTAAACAAGCATGTCAGACATGCTGAGAGTAAAGTTTTATAATTCACTGGGAACCCCAGAAGTTTGAAGTACTAACACCCAGTTTCTTTTTAGAGAGGTCCTATCCTTTTAAAACTGATTTCATTTTTTAAACTGATTTCAAAGAGAATCTAGGCTTTTTATAATTGTTAATTATATGTGGGATTAATTGTAGACAACAATATAGTAAAACTTGTTCCTATTATAAGAATTTAGCCTTACTATGTTAGCTATTTGATATTTTGAAGTGTAGATGAGCCAGTTTGGCCAGTTTGTTTCCCTGTAGCAGATAATGGGATACAGATTCCAGAGTATCAAAATATATTAAACACATAACTATAATGTTGATCATTTCCTGTATACATTTTAAGTTGGCATATACTATATATTCTATCTGATTTAATATTGCTCAATTTGTATTCATGTATTTTACCCCATTTAATACTACTAAATTTTATATAGTGATGTTGGTCTACTTTTATTTTTAGTTGTACACTACTGCACTCCATTGTGTTAAGTTTACTTTCATGTAGACATTGATTCATTTTTTTTTCCAGTGTTGAGGTTTGAACTTTGTGTGCTCCACCAGTAGGTTACACAGCCAGCACCCATTAATGCACCTTTAATTATTAACCAAGTATCCTTCCAAGTCCAAGTGATAGAAATGGAAACTAATGTCAGCACATGGGACTGTTTATTAGTTCATATCCAGGGGGTTATGGGCAGGACTATACCAAGCCCCAGAAAAGGCAGCTTGCCATCCCCACCCACACTCAGCTTTCGTCCCATGGCCCCCCGTTGGTTTTACTGCCCTGAAAGATTCTGTCTTTGGGATGAGGGTCTTTGAGGTAAGGATGGTAGATAGTAGCAATTGGCATTTTCAGCTTACCTCATTATATTCAGTGAAAGGAAATGAGAAAATTTGGAGTTCTTTGATTTTGCCCATACTGGATCACACTCCTTTTTCTTTTGTACTGGAATCAAACTCAGGATCTTGTGCTTACCCCACACAGGTGCTGTGCAGCTGAGCTATATTCCTGGCCCCGAATCACATTCTTGATTGATGAGGAAAGGCATTTCCCCAAGGAAGGAGGAATTATTAAAAGAAGAGTATAGGAGGCAGGTGTCCACTATACCTCTTTGAATTTGAGTAGTGTATAAGTATTTACTAGAGAGATAAGCTTACAGTGACCGCCCCTCAAGGTAAGTGTGATAGAGTGCAAGAGATCAGTGCTCTGGGGATCTGAAGAATCTCCAAAGGCCTGGAGCCCACCGCAGTGCCCCTTGTGAGTCGCTAGCAATGCTGTTCGTGAGTTGCTAGCAGGAAGCCAGTGAGAAGCTGAAGAACCTGCGCTGGAAGCAGGAAGTGACATCCAAGATAAAGTCAAAGACTGGAGCTCCAAAGAAATAGAAGGAATCTTTCCTTCTTATTTCCTTCTTATACACCGTTCTGGTGACAATCCTCCCTACGGTGGCTCTTCCACACCCAGAACTTTGTTGTACCAGTTTAGTTGCATGTTTCTTGCTGAAGTTGACATAATCAGTTAACTACACAAGTGGGAAGAGGCTTGTGATTTGAACTAAAAGCAAAATTAAAATTCAAAATTAACTTACCATTTTTGCTTGATAATGTTGCATTGCTTTTCCCTTAAGAGACCCTCTTCTTACTTATATCTGTGCACATGGTATACGCTGCTGATCTAATCAGATGCACACACCAGCAATCCATTTTCTTCAATTTGGAGTTTTTCAAGTTTTGTCAATATTTGAAAAATTAGGGACCCAGGAGATAGCACTTGCCTAGGAAGCACAGGGTCCTGAGTTCAATCCTTGGTACCACACACACAAAAAAAAAAAATTTAAAAACTTAGGGAAGGGCCAGCCTGATAGCTCAGCAGACTTAATGTGCTTGCTTTGGCAGAGCACAGTGGCTGGGGTTTGATCCCTGGCATGCCCTGCCAGTCCTGCCTGCAGGGCACACTGAGATGGCAATTGGGGCGTGGTGGCGTTGGTCTATAATCCCAGAACTTGAGAAGCTGAAAACAGGAGAATCACTGAGTCCAGTCTATGTAGTGAGACCCTGTACACCCTGTAGAACCTGTCCTAAATACAAAAAAGGGAAGGGAAGAGGAGGGGAGGGGAGGGAAGGAACAAAGAAAAATTAGAGAGTTTTGAAATTAGCTATATTAGGAAGAAGTACTTTGAAAATGAAGGGTACTTAAATAAAAGTTGCTTCATGCAATCTGTTTCTTTCCTGTATTGCTCATTCAAGGAATCCATCATTTTTTTAATGTCCTCTATTTTTTATTAGTGTCTTCTTAAGAAGTAGTTATTAATTCTTTTACTTCAGAGATTATTTCTGATCTGATTTCCTCTGTATGTTTCTGCATTTGATTCTTTACTTCAGATGCTATTAATTCAGAGTTTTTTTTATTTCAAAGATTAATTCTGATCTGAGTTCCTCTATACCTTTCTGCTATTGTTTCTTCTGAAACTAGTAATTCAGATTTCTTTTTATCTCAGAAATTAATTCTGATCTGAGTTCCTCTATATCCTCCTGCTGTTGTTTCTTTACTTCAGATGCTATTAATTCATATATTTCAGCTGAGCTAGTGTCCTCTGCGCTTCTGGGTAGGCTCGAAGCCTGAGATTGCATTTTGCTCCTTCTCTTTGTCATTTCGTGTAGCACTGACCTCTGACCTTTGGTGCAGAGCTTTGGTACAGTTATAACCTTATCACCTACTGAAATTTGGGTGAAGATCTATTAAGTTTGAGTTTATCCAGTTGTGCCTGGCTTGGATCTAACTGTTATGTTCAGCTGCTTCCTGCTGCAGGCCTTGGAAGTGAACCTGTTGTGCCCCTGGCCTAGGAGGTGCAGGGGAGCCAGAAGCTTTCCCACACTAACCAGGCCTGGGCTTGGGCTGAATCTGGGGGTTCCCGAGAGCACAGTAGAAGTTGTCATTCACTTGGTGGGCTTGAGAAATGAGCTCCGGAGGGGTGGAGGGGTCCTGAGGGCGCAGCAGCATTAGGTCCCACACGGGGTACCTGGTTTGGTCCGGAGAGATCCCATGGGTGCAGGGGAGCCGGAAGTTCTCCCACACACTCACCGGGCCTGGGCTTGGGCTGAATCTGGGGGGTCCTAAGAGCACTGCAGAAGTTCTCACTCGGGGGGCCTTGGGGGGTGAGTTCCAGAGGAGTGGAGGAGTCCTGAGAGTACGGCAGAGGGTCTCAAGTACAGGGCATGCCTGGGTTTGGACAGAGAGGTCCTGCAGGTGCAGGGGGGCTGGGAGCTCTCCCACACACCACGTCTGTGTATACCAAGTATTTCTTGTAAGAGAAAACCATGCAGTATTATGTATCTGATTTACTTTGCATATATTGTAGTCCTAAGATGCATCCATCGTTCTACAGATGACTCTCCATAATCCTTTTTTGGCAGAGTAGTGCATTGTATATTAATACAACATTTTCCTTATGCATGCATCTGTTAATGGGCATATGAATACTTTTAAGATTGTAAATTTTGCTGCTTCCAACATGAGTTTGCATCCATCATTGTGATATTTTTCTTTTTTAACTTTTTTTGAAAGATATCTAGAAGGGAAATAGCTGAGTCAAATGGAATTTCTATTTTCATTTTTTTGAGGAATCTCCATTCTGATTTCCATAGTGCTTATACTAGTTTACAGTCCCAATGACAATAAAGAGTGTTCCTTTTCTCCCTTCACCCCCACAGACTCTCCAGCACTTGTTATTTGATTTGTTGAGACAGCCATTATTTCTGCAATAAGATGGAATCTTGGTGTTTAAATTTGTATTTCTAAAATGACCAACAGCCGGGTGTGGTGGCACATGCCTGTAATCCCAGCATTTGGGAGGCTTGTGAGTTCGAGACCAGCCTGAGCTACAAAGTGAGCTTAAGGCCAGCCTGAACTGCATAGTGAGACCCTGTCTCAAAAAGACAAAAAAATGACCAACATATTGAACATTTTTTTGTATATTTATTGGCCATTTGTACTTCACCTGAGAAGTGTCAATTTAAGGTGCCTAATTTTTTATTGGGTCTTTAAATTTGGGGGTGTCTATTCTTTCTGAGTGCTTTATATATGCTAGATATTAGTTCTTTGTCTGAAGAGTAGCTGGCAGAAAATGTTTCCCATTTGGTAGGTTTTCTTTTCACTCTGTGGGTAGTGTCCTTTGTTGTACAAAAGCTTTTTAATTTGATGTGATCCCATTTGTTAATTTCTGTTATATGTTGTACACCAAAGTTCTATTCAAAGAGTCTTTGCCTATGCCTACGTCTTCTAGAATTATTCCTACTGTGTCTTCCAATAGGTGTTTTGCCTTAATATTTAGATCTTTCAACCATTTTTGATTTTAGTTTAGTGCATAATGAGAAATTTGGTCTATCCTTTAGCATACAGTTTTCCCAGCACCATTTGTTATGGAGGCTGTCTTTCCTCTAGGGAAAGTATTTGGCCCCTTTGTGAGAGATAAGGTAGCTGAATGTGCTTGGAGTTGTTTTTGCAACCAGTAGCCTATTACATTGATCTACCAGTCTGGGATTGTGTGGGGTGGGAGGTTGTTTGTTTGGTTTTTCTTTTTTTTCCCCCAATACTGTGCTGTTTTTAATCACTGGAGTTTCATATCATTACTTGAACTCCAGCATTATGATGTCCCCTGCCTATGTTGCTCAGAATTACTTTTGCTGTTCTACATCTTTTGAATTTTAAGATTACTTTCTCCAGTTCTGTGAGGAATATGTATTTTGATTGGGATTGCATTAAATCTATGGAGAAGTTTTGGAAGTATGGCCACTTTGACAATATTGGTTCTACTAATCCAGGAACAGGAGATATCTTTCCATTTTCTGATGTCTTCTTTGATCTTTTTCAATGTCCTATAGTTTTCATTGTAGAGGTCTATCATCCCTTAGGTTAATTACTAAGTATTTCATTTTTTTAAATGTTATTGTATAGGTACTATTTCTGTAAGTTCTTTCTTAGTGAGTTTATTATATGTACAGGAGTACTATTGATTTTAGAGTGTTAACTTTGTGCCCTGCTATGCTACTTAATTTGGTTATTAATTGTGGAAGTCTTTAGTTGAAGTTTTTGGGCTTGAAACGATCATGTCATCTACAAATACTGATACTTATTTTCCTATTCATATTCCTTTTATTTCTTGTCTAATTGCTCTAATGTTTCAGGAACTGTCGAACAGGAGTGATGATAGCAATAGCCTTGTCTTACTCCTGATTTTTTTATTTCTTTAGTTATTAGTGCTTTAACTTTTCTTTGATATCATGATTTCTTCCTTTTTGGTGACCCTTGCATTTGCATTGGTGTCTGCATGTGTAAGCTAACAGTCATCTCTTCTAGTCTTTGTAGGTTTGCTTAAGGAAAGACCTTTGCCAGTCAGCCCAATCTTGGTTCTTTATGGACCCACTGATAAAATCCATAGGCAAGTGAGTGCCTTCTTCCACGTATCTGATCAAATGGGGCTGTTGGCTGACCTCCACCATCTCTTCTCCTGTGAGGTCACATGCTGTGCTCCCTGGACACTAGTTGAATTCCATGTTCAGACAGTGCCAAAGGTTGAGCTCTATGATCAGACAGAGCCTCTGGCTGCATTCCACTTGCTTATTTCTCTACCTGGGTGAGGTACCTGAGTGTGCTCCTTGAGTTGGGGTCACTGGTTGACCAGAATCCAATTCTGTTTACCTTTCAGGAAGCACCCTGGAATGCAAAGGAAGCTGAATGTTAGCCTGGGGCTTTCTGTTCTCCACTGAAAAATAGACTCAGGGAATCCCTCTGTTTTGTGAGGATGTACCAATCTGGGGAGGGTTACTATGTCAAAATGAAAGCACTTTTACCTTTCTAATTCCATGTGTACTTCCTGTTCTGGGATTTTCATAAAGTCATTTCCTGCATAATTGTTAATCAGTATTTCTTCATGGGAACTTCTATTCCAACATCTCATGTTACTTGCTACTATAATTCTTAGAAAAGTACTCTACCACTTTCTCAAGGATTTTTTTTAAAGTCACTCTTATCAATTCTGCAATTCCTGGTGCTGGTGTTTTCTTGACCTGAAAGGATTGATAGAAGGTTTTAGGTCAATAATCAGGACAATAGCTTGGCAGGGTTCGATCCCCAGTGTGCCATGCCAGCCCCGCCCACGGGGCGTGCTAAGGTGGCCATTGAGACTGGGCATAGTGGCTCACGCCTATAATCCCAGCCATTGGGAGACTAAAAACAGGAGACTTGCTGCAAGTCCAATCTACATAGTGAGACCCTGTAGACGCTGCCCTAAATACAGAAAGAAAAATTAAAAAGAAAAATAATTTGAGGACTAAAATTGAGAAATTTAAGTTTTCCAGGTGTGCCACCAGGCATGACAGCAAAGTCCATGAGTATGCTAGCAGTGTCAGCTACATCATGAGTGGGCTGGCCAACAGCAGGTGGGTTTTTTGTTTGTTTCCTTGACAAGAATTTAAGACCAAAAAGATTGCAGGGATATCAAATTATGAACTCTACGGTCAATAAGGTAAGGTACCGTCATTCCTGTTTTATATCTGTAAGCAAGCAGATCCAGCCACACTGAGTAATGTATTTATGGTCATGTAGAAAGTAAGTGTTTAGGTATCCAAATAAGACAAGTTGAGCTTCACAGGTCATGTCCTTAATTATCATGGGCTCTGTTCTACTCATTATAAACTGTCCTCAATTCATGTACTATTTCATGATAATGTCAAGTGAATACCATCATTTGCTGCTGCTTAAATAGAAATGATTTTAATCATTTAGGTAATACATTACTTCAACAGTTTTTCTTAAAGACTTTTCTTGTGTGATGAAAATCAAGCTATTTCTCCACCATATTTTCCTGAATCTTATATTCCTCTTACTCTCAGATTTTGCCAGTTTGAGTGTAAAAACTTCACTTCAGACTGTTTAATTCCCATTTTTTAGTGGTTTCCAGGTTATTAACCATCAGATCTTTTTCATTGTCCACTGTGAACTGCATACTGCTGAACTAAACACTTCTCAAAGCTGTGGCAGCAGACCTATGACAACATGGCCATCTAGGAGTGCCTGGCTAAGAGAGGCCACCTGTAAAGGGCCTAAGAATGCAAAGATAGCTCTTGGCAACTGACATTGACATTATACTAAACTTCAGGAGAAACATGCACTCAGCATGCTGGTGAATCCAATCATAGCTATCAGACCTTGCTTCAAGGCAGGACAGACTTGTAGGGGAACTAGTATAGCAACATGAAGGGAAGTATAATTTTGTAACCTGTTGGAAACTTTGGGAAGGACTTCAGAAGTGGAAATGGGGTTGGAGGAAATCCATGCATCGCATAAGCAGACAGATGAGAAACCCTCAAAAATGTGAGTCTTAATTTCATGGGATAAAGGCAAGTATTCATGCTTTGAATTATACAGCCAAGAAGAAGAAAATTGAGCCATAGGATTTTTTTTTTAAGTTCATGTTAGTAATACAGAATGGTGAGGTTTGTTGTGGGACCGTGTGATTTTTTTTTTTTTAAGTTTCCTATCTAGATAGGGAGTAATGTAGAGAATACTACATGGTGGTTTCACTTATTATTTCAAAAAACTTCATTTCTCCCAAGTTCCTGCCAAGCACTCTAGGTTATTTTTACTGTTAGAAGAAATTGTCACACACCACCTCTTGGTATTGTGATTTCTTTTGGCTCCTTGAACATTTGATTCTACTTTAAGTGCATATGGTATAAATCTGTGGTGCAAAGACAGTCCCTAAAGCCCAATAACTTCTTATTTTTCCTAGAGCCCCGTGGTCCTGCTTTTGACTGCTCTCTGTTCCTAAAGAAAAATACTAGAGTTCAATCTCTGTGTTTGGAAATATCAGGGGCTAGTTAACAGGACACTGTGATACTGTGCTCTTAGGGCCTTCAACAACATAAAAGAGACAGCCATTTTTTCCATGTTCCTGACAGATTGGAAGGTGTTTTTTCAAATTCTCTGCTTTAGATCTCTGCCTGGAAAGGTTGGTCAGTTGTTCAGCCAACATCCTTGGCCTCCACAGCTATTGCAGCTTAAAAGCCTGTAATAGTTTCTGCCACATTTGGACCCTCACAAACAAAACTTCTAAGCACTGGAAATGGAAAATTTGAGGTGGTGAAGAAAGCCAAGAAAGCGTGGGTATCCAGTCTTCCAGGTAATGGACTGAGTAAGAAGGAAGCTACTGTTTGTAGCTGACCTGTGTGGACAGAGAAAGGACAGAATAATCCAGATGTTCTTTTCGTGCTTTCTTAGGTGGCAGCTGTGCCATTTGGTTTGGGGTTTTTTTGTTTTTTGTTTGTTTAGCAGTTTTTTTCCCCTCACCAACTTGTGTGTCCCTTACAAAAAGAGAGAAAACAAATTAATTATTTAACCCAGCAAAATGTATTTTATCTGAACTCCTGTAGTTTAGCCCACCCAAAGGTGCTTTAGTATTTAGTAACCTCCTGTAGTGCCATTTAGTCCTTCTCCAAAGAGGAGTAATGAGTGTGAAGTGTATGTCAAGGGCTGTACAGAGCCTAATCACATGGAAGAACATGAATCTTGGCCACTTTCTCATCACTAGGACAAAATGTCCAACACTCACAATTTCAAAGACAAAGGTTTATTTTGGTTCATGGGTCCAGGTCCTGGCCAGCTGGTTCCAGAGCAGAAGGAACAGGATGGCATAAGCACACTGTGAAGGAAAACCTATGGTAGCCAGAATGCAAACGGAAAAGCTGGGGCCAAGAGTATGCCCTTCTAGGCCTGGCCCAGCCGTGTGCCACCTCCCAGCTCCCACGTCCCAGCAACAACATTCAGCAATTGAACTCAGTAGCTGAACTCACTGGCAAGTTCAAGGCCCCCATGATATAAGATCTGGGGCCTACGTTAGATCTAAACCATCAGAGCGTGGTGAAAATCTATTGTTTGCTATCTGACGTTGGTCCCCTTTTCTGGTAATGATACTTTGAGTAACCCTGAGAAGCCACCAGTTTCCTCTTATACTCTTGGTTTTATTTTTTTTTTTTTTTTTTGTGGAACCGGGGATTGATCTCAGGCCCTTGCGCTTGCCAGGGAAGCAGTTATTCCACTGAGCCATCTCCCTGGCCCCCACTACTCTTGGTTTTAAATGGAATTGAGCTGTACATTAACTGCCTGATAGATTTAATTAACTGAAACTAATGAGTGTCTTCCAGTTCAGTGCTCCACATGTTTGGTTCAAAACTATGCAAGTGACCTAATCTGGTGTAATCTGAGGGAACTATAGAAATGTGGACAAGAATAAACAGCACATGGACTTTCCTCTGCAGAAGTGTTAGTCCATGTTGTGGCTATTGGGAGATCTAGCCCTGGTGATGACTGAGAAGAAACTATTTGCATGTACCCCGCTTCTAGCAGAATCTGATAAACAGGAAAGGAAATGTAGCACAAGTGATAGATACCCTTTGGATTATAGTGTGGACTAAACTGAAATAGTGACTTTCTGGGAATTGTTCATAGCCCTTTTGTTTATATCCCATTTGTAACACTTGGAATAGAAGTGTTTCTTGCGCACTGCCTAAGGAAGTGAGTTAAATGGTATGGCAGCCCAGGTAACAGTTTTCAGCGCAGTTGGCCATTGGCACTCATACTTTACAGTACTATACTAGCTGGCTATTCTATTGTCTAAACTACATTGGAACCTTCAACTTCTGTGCTTCTCAGGCTATAGCATTAGGAAACTTGGGGGAAGGTTCAAGTTATAGGAATGTATTGGTTGAAGGTTGAAGCCTTATAAACCTTAGGCTGATTGGCTTTGAAAATAACACCTTCAAAGGCCAAGAATAAATGAAGGAGAGTTCTGCTACAAGAAATTTTCTACTTGTGTGCTGTTATCCAAGTTGACTGCCTGCAGAAATCTAGATCTTTGAAAAGTCAAATTCCTTCCTCAAATTGTTATTAAGAATAATAAAGAAAAGTGCAGTATCATAAGTGGGGTTCTGTAATAAGAACTGACTTCCCTAGACCTATAATGCTCTTATGATACGCTCCATTCCCATTAAAAGGGTCATCCATTCTCCCCTTGAAAAGATGCAGCTATTGTGTTTTCCAGTAAAGCAAAAATAGCTATTCCTCCCTGTCCTAGTCACCACTTAGGTGTGTTCCCAAGAGGGCCATTGTGGATGCAGAAGCTATTAACTTACAGCCATTGAAAACTGTATTTTAATTAAAAATTCCAAATGAACTTGATCTCTTTTATTACTAATCCATGAAACTCAGTGTACTAATTAGAGTTCTAAAGAAAAATAGAGCAAATGTGATGCATCTACATATTGAAAGAGATTTACTGTATGAATTGGATCACACAGAGTGTGGAAAATCTCAAGATTTGCAGTTTGTCAGGAAGCGGGAGACCCGCGAGAGCCACTGTCAAAATTCTGAGTCCAAAGGAATGTCCTGATTTTAAGGATACTAGAAAAGAAGAATCTTCTCTTAGTCATGTTCAATCCTTTTGTTCTCTGCAAGCTTCAGCTAATTGGATGAGGCACACTCATATCAGGAAGGATAATTTGCTTTATTTAATCTTCTCATTTAAATTTTAATATCATCCCAAATATCTGAGCACAGGTTGGCATATAAAGTTAACTATCCAATCAGAAACACATACATAGGAATCAGCTAAAGGGATTTCTACCACAATCAAGGCCCAAGTCTGCAATTCTCTGAGTGCCCAATCCTAAATCAAGTCCCTCACCATATTATCACCCCACTGATCCCAACAAGCTGCAGACTGCTAAAACAATACATTCAGCCAAGGGCAAGCCTTTCAGAAAGCAAACCCAAGACAGACCCAAACCTATACTGCAAAATACAAGTCTTAGGGCCGGGGAAATAGCTCAGTGGAATAAGCACCTCCCTGGCAAGCGCATAGGCCTGAGTTCAATCCCTGGTTCTGCCAAAAACAAAACAAAACAAAAAATACAAGTCTTTACCATTTAAGTTAAAAACAAAAATTGAAATATATGTAGGGACTAATGGCCACTGTGTGTTTCACATTCTCTTGTTTATAAATAAGACTTTATTGTGGCACTATTTTTTGATTAAATATAAAGTGATCAAAATTGCATGTGGATCACTGGACCATTAAAGAGTCACTTGATAATCTTTGCATATGGACATGAAATACTGGCCTTGGATATAGCTTCATCATTTAATATGATTTCTCTTTAGGCATAGAATATGGCTGTTGTTTTTTATGGGCACTGTAGATTAATGTTGTCCAAAAGCTGTAGTATACCACATTGCTTATTCCTTCTATCTGATAATCTAAATTTTTCTTTGAGGGTTAATTTTCCTCATTCTCAACTATATTGTATAGTTGGTTCTGGAATGGAACATGAATACATACTAAAGCTTCTAGATTTTTACTAAGAATACCAAAACTCAACCTTCTCACTTGCATGGGAATATTAGTTTTGCCAGTACGAGAAGGGGGTTATGGGGTGTCAACTTTGGGACCTTGCACTTGCCAAGCAGTCACTTGTGCCACTGAGCTATCTCCTTGGCCCCTGGCAGTATGAGTTGTAGACCCATTATAAGCATTTCTAGTTTGTTAAGGAGAGCTAGCTCAACAGAGCTGAGAGATGGATCCTAACAACAGTGTTTGGCTTCTGTTTCTCCCAACACATACAATGTTTTCTCCCTCATTTGCAACAACAGCGCCAAAGTTTCCTGAGTGATATGGAGTGTAGGAGGAAGGTGAAATGAATACCCCCTTGTAGAGCTCTCATCATCAGTTCCAAAGTTTCCCCCTCCAAGAAATGAAGGAAAACTGAAGGACTATAGAACCTCAGTACCAAAGGGATTATAGAGATCAGCTAGTCCACTGCCTTTTAATGTGCCTCAAGGTTGGTAAGTAAAGTGGTTTTTAGCTTCCTCATGAACATATTTTAATAAATATAATTATCATCATCCTAGAAAAATATAACTAGGATTTTTAACATAAAACCTGTGATTTCACAGTTTTTATTGAAGGGGAAATTAAAGCTTAGAGAAATAAATGGTATTTCAAGAGATTGGCTGGCATCACAGAGGAGAAACCATTTAGGGCAGGCAGAAGGCAGAGGAGAAGGAAGGATGGAAGAAACTACAACCAAGTCAGTAACTTTAGGTTAAGAGTATTTTGTTTTGCCTCAGTTTTCAAAGTTATCATTTTGATGTGTATGAGAAGTTACCCTCTTCAATATCATTCAGTCTTCACTCAGACAATGCTGTTAGCATTGTCCACAGCCTTGACTTCAGTAAGCACTTGAAAACTGGCAGTGTTTTTTAGCTGTTTCTTAAAAGATTTCGTGTATTTGGTACAGGGTCTCATTACACAGCTCAAACTTCTAGACTATATTCTGGACTATACAAGGTTTTGCAAATACAAGAACTGAACAAAAGTGCACCTAACAGTTTCCTTTTCATGAAGTTGTTCTCCTCTTCTTTTTTGTTTTCTTTTGTTTTTTCTGTATTTAGGACAAGGTCTACAGGGTCTCACCGTGTAGGTCAGACTCATAGTCATTCTCCTGTTTTCAGCCTCCCAGGTACTGGGATTGCAGGCAAGCTCCACTACGCCCAGCCTCAATTGTCTCAGGGTGCACCCATGGGCAGGGCTGGCACAGCATGCCTGGGATTGAACCCTGGCCACTGTGTTCTGCCTGAGCAGGCAACTTGTTTTCCTCTTGCGGATGGCTTTGCTTGGTTTTTCTTTCAATTTTTCATTAGCACACTTTTGTGATGCCTAGTGACTCTATTCAGCATGGAGGCTTTGGTTCATGTGTACATATCACTTCTTAATCCTTCTTTCCCCCTTCTCCTCCCTCCCATCTGCCCCACACCCAGATCCCTATCCGTGGGTTTGTTTTTAAAAGAAAATTATACCACTACTATTAAGAAGTTTCCACCATGAAAATGGAAAATAATCCGTTAGCATTGTCCACAGCCTTGACTTCAGTAAGCACTTGAAAACTGGCAGTGTTTTCTAGCTGTTTCTTAAAAGATTTCGTGTATTTGGTACAGGGTCTCATTACACAGCTCAAACTTCTAGTGATCCTCTTGTTTCAACCTCCCCATCACTGGGTTAACAGGCGCACACCACCACTCCCAGTCTTAAAAGATTTTAAGTGTGTATATGTACTTCAACATAAGAAACATTTCAAGTCTTATAGGAAGAGTTTCTGACATAAGATACTAGGTAATTTTGTCTCTTGCGTGTCTCTTACTCTCGAATCAACAATGAGACAGATTTGCCTGAGAATTTCTTGATCCTGAACAAGAAATAATGTCAAACATTGATCCTGACTTAGAGAACTGGCGTCCAGAAGGGAGCTATGGATCACACGGAGTGTGCCGGGAGGAACATTGTGAGGAGTGTGATTCCAGGAAGGAGCAAAGCAACTTGTCTTCACCCCATGTCCTCCCTGAGGAAGCCCTCATCTCCCAGACTCCCTCAGACTTACCAGGAGAATTCTGACTCTCCAGCCTGGCACAGAGAGCCTTTTGTCATGCTCCCTTATGTGCTCTCCATATTTCTACCACACTAATTAACCTTGTGATTTTTCTTCCACACCTATTCTTTACTATTCTGTGAGTAAACTAAAACTAGTATTATGGTTTGTGTACAGATATCCCCCCAAAAGCCTCATGCAGTCCTGGGGCAGCTGATGGAGTTTGTCACTGATTCCTGTGGCTGTGGATGCCGCACTAACTCTGGCACACTAATTTGCATCACAATGTAAGGAGGGACAAGAGGCCAGCTGCCTGAGCTGCTGCTGCCCTTCCCTTTGCGTTCATGCTCTTTGCCACAACCAGGGAAGGTTGCCCTCTGCCCTGTGCTGCTCTGCCTTGGACCCAGCCGAGTATGGACTGAAATCTCCAAGTAACTGTGAGCTAAGTAAGCCTTTCCTTCCTTCAAAAAAAAAAGGATTGGCCAGTTGGTGAATCAAGGGTAAGAAATATTAAATATGAATTCTTAGAACTAGAAAGGACACTAAAGATAATGCAGTCACTGCCCCCCCTCCAATTTCAGTGTCAGAATTTTCTCCAATGGCTCTCTCCCAAGTGGTCATCTGGCTTGTACTTATACTTCAAGTATGGGAAGTTTATCACCACTTGAGACACACATTCCATTTTGGCAGCTCTAATAATCAGAAAAATCTCCATACTGAGCCAAAATCAGCCCCTTGAAATTTCTCGTTATTTGGCCCAAGTTCTTCCCAATAAAGCTATTCCCACCTTGAAATATTTTATTTTATTTTATTTTATTTTATTTTGTCTTTTTTTGAGACAGGGTCTCACTGTGCAGTTCAGGCTGGCCTTAAGCTCACTTTGTAGCTCAGGCTGGTCTCGAACTCACAACAATCCTCCTGCCTCAGCCTCCCTAGTGCTGGGATTACAGGCATGCGCCACCACGCCCGGCACCCTTGAAATATTTTAATAGTTACTCTGTTCCAGTCCTCCACACGTACCCTGAGTCTCTCATGAATGGGGGCTATTAACCACTATTTTCTTATATTTGTATTTAATATTCAAGAGCCTTCATATATATTTAAGCCAGGATAATGCTTAATATATCTGCAACATAGACTAAACTAGACCTAGTCACTGTTTATGGTGGGCTTTATTTTTTACTAAGACAACTTGAGGCCACCACATCTTGTGATTAGCCATCGAATGGCCAACTATCTTTTTTTTTTTTTTTAAATCTATCGTTCCATCGTCAACTGACTGATTAATGGGGCTTTAGTTCGTGATTCCTAATTTATTCTCATTCCTTCTCATTCTGTCATTCTAGTCTTTCAGAATTTTTTATCTTTATTCTGTCAGTCAATCTATTAAATCCAGGGATGATAGACTATTTATGGATACACAAAATATAATGAATAAGAAAAACTGGAACCTACATGTACCCAAGAGATTGATGGAAACTAATAATATAAATGAATTTAACATAGATCAATGAGAAATTAAGAAATATTTGGGAGATTATTCAGCTTTTCAGGACAATGACCCAACTTTGTCTAACCCAGGACCCTAGCTGGTCAGTATCAAAGACTGATCATTAAATTACACTCATCAAGAAACTAACAGCACAGGCTTCCTTACTTTCCTTGTGTTGACACTACTTTGGCTCTGGGAGGTAATCAGAGTCCTGGTTAAAGAAATGCATTTGGAAGTTAAACAAAATTGAATTCAGATCTGGACTGTGTTAGTTGTATATCTGCTCAAAAGCTATGCAAGCTCAGTTAACCAAGGAAACAACACAGTACGCATCTTAGTGGCCTTATGGAAAGAACTGTATAAGGTAATGTACGTAAAACAACTGACACATAAACTACCAATATACCATGGATCTAATTGTCCCTAAACCTACTGATACTCAAAATCCAAAACACAACAGTGAAATTATCCTCCAAAGACTGGAGCTGTCCATCATGACTTTGAATATTTTGGTTGGGTAGTTTCTGTCTTGAAGTAGTCTCTGCCCTCATCTTTCAATGAGGATACTCTGTAAATCTGATGAAGGAAACCCCAACCATCCTGAGGCTTCCCATGTGGGAAAGAACAGGGCCATGAGACAATCAGAGACTGGCCCTGATGGAACAGGCAAAACCAAAGGCAGATTCTTCTTTCACCAATAGGCTAAGCACAGAGCTGGCTGGAAGACACAGAGGTACCCTTTCCAATAGAGGACTACTAGCTGTACCTCCAGGGGGATCAAATTCTAGACTTGCCATCTAAAGAAGTTTTAAAAGACTGAAGGGCTTAGGAGAGAAGAGACTGCTTAGAAATGAAGCAACAGATGAGTTGTTTCTTTCCCAATGTATTTTTTTTTTTCCAACCACTGATTTGCCATCCCAATGGAACACATTTTTCTAATGTGATGAAGTTGCTGGGTGCCTGTGTCTGAGCAGGCCCAAGTTTCCAAGGGTTGTGCTTTCAAACACTGCCTGACCTCCCCGGGGTTGGGCAAGGATAGCTTCACCTGATGTGAGGATTATTGTCAGACAGGAGGATTTTTAAAAATTAAATCCCATTTTTTAAAAATTAGAAAATACCTGGCTTCCTATCTCATGAAATAGGTAGCTTCAGTTAGCTTCTTCCTCTTTGTTTTCAGTTTTTAAGAATTTTTAGGTCTAGTACCCTTTATTTTCTTCATCCACAAAGAGCGATCAATATCTACATGCTTTTTTCTAAGGCCCAATCTATAATGACTCCGAAAGGCTCCTGGATATTTTTTTTTTTTGGATCCTGGATTTATACCTCCTCCTGACGTGTGGTTTATACCAACCCTATCACATGCGGCCATTCTTTCAGCATTCAGTGTCACCTCTTTGGAGACAGAAGTACTCACAGATGCTTTATTTACTTGAAGGGCATTAGACTGTTTAATTAGGCATTCATCTCTGGATATTCAAAGGGCTCTCTGTGTGCATATGTGTGTTTTCTCCTTGACCGCACTGGTGGTGGTGGCTGGGTTTGTTTTTTTCCATTTGCACAAGGTCACATTCAGAGCTTTTCCTCCCTTAGGAGAGGTTGCGCATTCATCACTTAATCTGCCTCCCATTTCCTCCACTTGGGATCACACAGCCCTTCCTGAGGTCTTACCATTTTTCCATTTCTTCTTTGCTCCCTCCTTTCTTTTAATAACTCTGGGAGACAGGGAGGCACCTAGTAAAGTTAATTTCCTCTGAAGATTTCAAAGCAAAGGCTTCTCTCAGCCCAGACAACGCCACCCCGCTCCACCCCTCAGCAGTGACACACACCCCTCCTTGCCCTCCTTGCAGCCTTAGTCACTCTGGGCTGTGCCCACCACCTCGGACTCACCAGGCCCTGATGGTCTCCGGGGCACAGTGAATTGCTCTACCCAGCCGACCTTTGGTCAGAGGGTGGAGACCCTAAATGGGCAGAATCTCCTCATTTATCTGCCCAGTCTATCCTCCCCCTTTTCATTTTCCAACTGTGCTCCCCCTGCCCCTTCACTGCCTTCTCTGCTACTTTCAGGACTCAGGGACTGGCCGCCTGCCTGTACCAGGGATGGCATTTCCTCTTCAAAGGCCTGTGGCCACAGCCACCCAGCTCCTACTAAACACACAAACCTTTGGAATGGCTGCGGCTTTGCTGCCTGCCTACTTGGAGAGCAAGTGTAGTTTTTAAAACTCTCCTTTGGTTTCTTGGGGCGAAGCTTTTCTCAATCCTATTTTATTTATGCGAACATGATCTGTGGCTTTTGAATGTTTGCTTTTGAATGTTTGTGTTAATGGACTAAGCTGAAAGCGTTTCCTCTGACTGGAGAGAGGACCCAGCGCAGCTGGGGGCCAGGTTGCTCAGCTCAGGCGAAAGCTGTTCCAAGAGGAACAAGTATCCAGCCAAGGAAGTCTGGAGACTTAGAGAAGAATTCATTGAGGCCTTCATGGGCAGCAATCAGAGCTAGGATCGTACACTGGACAACAAAGCTTAGCAGTTCTTTTGATTAATAGGAAGACTAGACCGGAGACACCTAGATTTTTTTTTTTAGAAAACATACTTTTAAAATTGTGTATATACTTACTAAAACTACATGCGGTTTTTTTGTTTGTTTGTTTGTTTTTTCACAGATTGGATCTCAGATCGTTTCCCCACATCCCCAGCCTGCTAAAGCACTCCTAAAAGTATTAACTCCTCAGAACATTGGTTGATCCAGAAATCGTTTGTCTGTAGGTGAGCTGCCATCTGAAAGCAGCAGAGTTCTAGGTCAGCTTCTCGTGTTTCTAGCATATTTCCTTTCCCAAGTCCCTCTCGTTGGTACTCAGGGCACTTCAGATGGAAACAGAAAAATCCAAATGTTTCCCGAAGTGCAGTCTTTCTGTATCTAATGACTGGTTAACCTACTCCTGGGATAAGAAAGGGAGAAAGAAGTGGGGCAGAGACAACTAACTACAGAGGGCTGTGGAATAGAAATGGGCTCTTCAGATGTGTCTTGAGGGTCCACAGAGTGAAAAGAACTCGGGGCTGGGCTGTGCTTAAAGATGGATCCTGGGACTGGGAAGATAGGTCAGCAGCACAAACACCTGCCTGGCAAGCGCAAGGTCCTGAGTTCGATCCCCAGTACAAAAAATAAAAATAAAAATAAATGGATCCTATTGTGGCACATACCTATAATACCAGCACTCAGGAGGCTGAAGCAAGAGGATTGGTATGAGTTCAAGAGCAGCCTAGACTACACAGTGAATTCAAAGCCAATCTGAACTACAAATCATGACCCTATCTAAAAAGAAAAGAAAACAAGGGGAAAAATACCTTATCTGAGACTTAGGAGTTTAAAACCAGCCTAGACTACATAGTGAGACCCTGTCTTAATAAAAAAATAAAAATAAAAAAACACCTAAAGATGGATCCTTGTGTCCTACCCCACCACCTTGTATTCCATGCACCTATGGGGTCCAGTGACTCTGAACCCTGCAAGCCTTGAACCAAAGGTGGGGCATCATGTGGACAGTTTGCCCAGGATATAGGAGTTTTTGGTTTGGTTTGGTTTCTGTTGGTTCTAGGGGTCAAACCCATGACCTCATGCATACTAACTATGGACTTTACCACAAAGTTTATAGTTTTGGAGGCAAAATATTCCAGAGTTCTTTCATTTAAACTGTGCAAATTCAGTGGTGATAATACTCTCTCTTTGAGCCATGTCTTCTAATTCCTTGGCTTTTATATTAATATGCTGAGCTGTAAAAGCTCAAGTCGACAACTTCTTACAGTTGCAGACAACCCACAACTATTATGGATTACTGGACTATGTTGGATTACTTTGCTGAATTCACATACCTACAATATTTAAATGGCAATGGAATACTCTTCTCTGACAAAAGTAAACAAAAAGGGGGATATAAATGAAGGACCATTTTGTAGTGTATATATATATATATACATCTGTATATACAAAACAGGATAGATGCACAGCTACTTTCTCTTAGTTCAATGAGAAGAAAGATTTGTACTAATAGTGTTTAGACAGGATCTCATGTCTGCATCTTGTACTATGAGTAACTATTATGAAGACAACAATATGCAATGTATTAATTATTGTAACTGTCCTACTACCCTGTTTTGAAACTGTCTCATTGCTATTTCTTTCACAATAAAATTAACATAAAAAATATAAAACAATTGTAAAATCAGTAATAATAATAATAGTAGTAGTAATAATAATAATAATAATTCCTTGGCTTTATGACCATGGCTTGGTGACCCCACATTCATCAGATTCAGGCCCTCGACTTCATACTCAGCATGAGAATTACACATCCTCAGTGTGGCCAAAATGAATTTTTTTTCCTTCATACGCTCTCTAGACAAATATTCACTGGTTGCCCACCATAATCACCACCCATCCAGTTCCACATGCCATGTGCAGCCCCTTGTTCATTCTCTCACTGAAACATCTCTGTGTTCTGTGGGCATCTCTTTTTCTTTCAGCCTGTGAAACAGTCCAGGCTACTGTCTTTAATCGTCTAGCGTTAGGGCTAAGAAAACATGCCTGATGCTAAACTACTTCAAAATCAAGGTCCCTCTGATCGTCTTCTGTTTCTTCCCCTCCCAGGGCAAGAAGAGGCTTTCTTTTTTATTTATGTATGTATGTGTGTATTTATTTATTTATTGTGGAACTGGGGATTGAACTCAGGCCCTTGCACTTGCCAGGCAAGCGCTTATTCTTCTGAGCCATCTCCCCGGCCCCAAGAAGAGGCTTTCTACCTCTGCTCTTCTCCACCGATCAGAACTGCCAAAAGAGAAGCACAATTACTTACCTTCAATCTTCTTACCAAAATGTCATTAGCCATAGAAGTCTAACCTCATATCAAAGGAAGAAAGACTAAAGTTTGCCAGCACATTTGGACAGACCTTTGGCAGACACATAGTTTTGTATTTTGGTCCTGTTCAGTATATCAAAGAATCATTTCCAAACCATTGTCCATGCTGTGATCCAAACAGTCTTTGTCCCAGACCATCTTATACTCTCCAAGGCTATTAAATTCCCCTTAAAAATCATTTATTATTCCCCTAAAATTTGTCAGCATTCCATAATCTTACTTCTTTCCCTAAAGAAAAAGAGGTACACATTTCTGAATAATCACATTTAAATGACTTTTTCTGGGGCTGAGGAGATAGCTCAGTGGTCTAAGCACAAAGATCTAGATTCAATCCCCTGTACCTCATGCTGTGCCATTGCATCAGCCACCAAAACTGGGTGTGGTGGCCATGCCTGTAATCCCTAGCACTGGGGAGGCTGACACAGGAGGGTCACTATGGGTCACAGCTGCATAGGAAGACCCTGTACCAAATAAATAAATAGATTTTTTTAAATTACTTTTTCCTTTTTTGATTTTTTTTCCTTTTTTCACATTAACCAGTTAGTATAGCTTTTCTCCTATTCAGCGTATTTATTATCAGCTTATTGCAGTGACTCTTCAGAAAACAAGGAAATTTACCTTTCCTAGATTTTATACTGGTTCTTTGGCCTGACCCTGATCTCTGTTCTTAACCCTTGAAGTCTGTTTTCTGCATACCAGCATGAATAAAGTGTACAAAATACAATCTGATCACGTTTTTTTATCTGCCCAGAACCTTTAGCTTTCTACCACTTTTTAGATAGATCTAAAATCTAAACTACAACTCTATCGGACGCTGCCACCCTCATCTGTCAGCAGGGCAGAGGCCTTGTCTTTCTACATTGCTGTTACTCCCTCTGCACCTAGGACAGTATCTAGCATGATTGCGGTTTGTAGTTCCATGGATGGATGAACAAGCAAGTCAACGAATGAATGACTATACAGGACCTCTCTGTGTATTTCAAGGCAATAGGAAAATGACAAATGAGTGAAAGTCACCACGAAAACTTCTGAGGGTTCTTAAGACAACTATTTTGATCGTAGGGCTGGCATGCTGGGACATACTTAGCAAGCATTGCACAAGCAGAAGAAGTGGGATTCTGTGATTCGGCCTCACGGGTGTGAGCAGCTGGCTGCCTGACACATTGTCCGTGGTGACTGTGGGAACCGACAGGTTTAGAGAGAGCAGAGAAGAGAAGGCAAGTGGTAATTTTGGTGTGAGGGATAGTTTTGTCCACTGGGGATTCATTTTAGATGACCAACCTCCAGTTTAGTTCATAATAATACTCTAGTTTCCTTTTAAGTGAAACACTCCTTCCTATTCAATCTAGTCTTTGGGACTATAATTAAGAGCCTGACTTACCTCATGCTTCACATTAGACCACTGAGATGTTTCCTATCTAGAACTAAACTCTTTAACACAGGACCCAAGAAATTTAAAACTAGCTCTGTAGAGGTGACTTCTCAGCCATTCTGACAAATAAATTTGTTTTTTTTCAAAGTCCGGTCAGGGATGATTCTGTTACTTGTAATGTTTAGTATGATAAAGTTGGTCCAAAAAACATTATCAGAATATGGTTCTGATATTTTTCAATGCTTTGAGCCAAAAATCTATTATCTAAAGCCCAGAATAAATATGAGGTGCAATTTGGCCTTAGGACTTCAGTTATGACTGGTTTTCCTAACATGAAACTTTATAACATTAAAACATGAGTCTTCTTAGGAATCTATAACCAAACATGTCACTATTTGGATTGGTTATTTGAAACTAAATAAATACATAAACTAGAGCTACATTTTTAGCTGTTTTCACTATATTCATCACAGTAAAGGAAATAGTGAAAATGAGAATCAGTCTTACTATAGACTATATAAATATAAATTAAAATGAGCACCATGCTTTTGCCAATTAGTTTTGTCAAAGTTTAAAAATTTGACATTATCTATTGTTATTGGTGAGAGTGTGAACAAAGATACCCTTTTATAGTAGGTTTAAGAGATATTGATCGATTTAGGAGTTCTTATCAAAATTCAACCACACAGGGGCTGGGGAGATGGCTCAGTAGGTGCTTACCTGCCTGGCAAAAGCCAGGTCCTGAGTTCAATCCGGTACCAAGAGAGGGGGAGAGGGAGAGAGAAAGAGAGAGAGACAGACAGACAGACAGACAGACAGACAGAGGGAGAATTCAACAGTGCATCAAGTAGTTTTGAGGGTTTTTTCAGGGCTGGACATCAAAACCAGGACCAATGCTAAGCAAACTCTCTATTACTGAGCTGTCTATGGTTTAGCCCAGCAATTCTAAGAGATAAAAGAAAGAGGACATAGGTTCAGGTGTAAGAGTATACAATGAAGTATTAATTTATAGAGTCAAAATATTAATGTAAATATTCCTTAATAGGTCAAACATATTAAGGTATTTTTACCTTAGTTTTATGATTCACTGTCACCATTAAAAAACAATATAATTCATACGTATGCAATAGAAGTAAAATCTATAAGACATCATTTGTGTTTGATGCAAAAAGAAAATTACAAAATGTGAAAAGAAAAAAAAATATTTTTTTAAAAAACAAAGGTACAGAAAAGCCTCATATGATATATGTATCTTTGTAAATATATCCAAATTTCATTAAAAAAAGATCCAAAAGGAATATATACTGCAATCACTAGTGGTTACCTTTGGGGGATGAGGAAGAGCAATAGGATGGAGAAGAAAGGAAAAGAATGAAAGTTTAATTTTACATTTTATGTATTTCACTGTCCTTTGAACTTGTATTACCTTTGTTATTTGAAATTTTTCAATTATTTTATAAATTTAAAAGAAAAGAACAAAGAGTAATAGAAATTACTAATCTTTTCAGAGAGTCTTGACCAGAGAAGAGTTAGCTACTCCCCATGGGCAAAAGTAGAAGGGACCAGGCATGCCCAGGAGTTTCTAAAATCACTAACCACCCAAGCAGCCTTTCCATGGCCCATGTGGAAATCAAACTCTATAGTAGATGCAGCTCCGCATTTGATTGTTTTTATTAGCCCCACCTGTTATGAATACCTTCTCTTTTCATCCGTGAACACTTAATTTGCCCTCTTGTTATGGCTAAAGCAAGATTCCATACTGTTTAGTGAGCTTAATGATTCTGACAATGAAATAAAGAATTTCTAATTACTGTCTGTAGACACCCATTGAAATGTCACAACACCCACTGGGTGCCTGCATTTTATGCTGCCTTGTTTGGAAAGAAAGTGTGTGTGTGTGTGTGTGTGTGTGTGTGTGTGTGTGTGTGTTTATATTGTACTACAGTTCAAAACACAAACTTTGTCAAAGGAGAAAATGAGGATAAAAGAAAAACAGAGTCCAGAAATAAAACCGACAGTGAGGTTAACACACAAGCGATGTGCTACTTAAAATTTCACATTCTTAGTAAACCGTAACACATGCATCCTTTGACCCAATAGTTGTTTGGGGCGGAAGAGTTCCAGTGTTGGGCATCAAACCCAAGACCAGCTCTAGGCAAGCTCTCTACCACTGGGTAGAAGATGATAGATAGATTAGATAGATGAGAGATAGATAGATAAATAGATAGATAAATGAGAAGAAAACTGTCCTATTACAGTCTAATCTTTTTTTTTTTTTTTTTGTCTTTTTGAGACATAGTCTCACTATGCAGTTCAGGCTGGCCTTAAGCTCACTTTGTAGCTCAAGCTGGTCTCGAACTCACAACAATTCTCCTGCCTCAGCCTCCTGAGTGCTGGGATTACAGGCCTGCGCCACCACACCCAGCTCCAGTCTAATTTTAAAACTGGACTTTTTTTTGTTTTTTTGGTGGAACCAGGGATTGAATTCAGGCCCTTGCACTTGCACAGGAAGTGCAAGACTGGATTTTTACTTATGTCATGTGTCAGATAACTTCTCAGTGCTATTTTTTTTTTTTTTTTTTTTGTATTTTAGGGAAGGGTCTATAGGGCATTCAGGGTCTCACTACTAGTTCAGGCTCATAGTGGTTCTCCTGTTTACTGCCTCCCAAGAGCTGTGATTGCAGGTGTGCGCCACCATGCCCAGTATCAATTGCCATCTCAGTGTGCCCCAGGGGTAGGGCCCCGCACCGCAGGCCCAGGGAATAAACCCCGAAACCCTGCAGCTGCTTGCAGGCACTTTAATCTGCTGAGCTATTTGGCCAGCCCACCAGTGCTTTTTAAAGGGAATAGTTTCCTTTTTTCATATGAAATACCATGGATCTCCTGTTCCCCTGTGAATGACTGTTCCTTTTTTCCAGTGAGATGTTTATCCCTTCTCCAGCATAAACCTGGAGGAAACTGGTACTTTAAGCTATTCCTGATCCTTTTGGAACTTCCTAGTTTCTGTCATGTGATTCAATGCTTAACCATAGTCATTTTTTGGACATGATCTTGTTTCTCCAGTGATGTATGTCAGCAACCACAAAGTGAGCTTCTTGTATTTTTATATCAATTTGATACCCTTTGTTTATTTATTCTTCAGGTTTCACTTTCGCTTATGTAATGGTCTATGGCATTTTTTGGTCATTACCTCATGCCGGGATCTCCTTTTCCTTTGTACCTCCTGATGCATCATATTCTTGACACTGTTCCCTTGGATCCCTTGGATACAATGCTCTCAGCTGATGGGCGGGAGTGGGTGGGAGCCAGATTACGTGATGACTTCCCCACCCTTCCCTACACAAAAGCCTCCTGATTTTGTCACCAAGTCACTTTCTATCTTCAGTCTTTTGGCATCCTGCAGGAGCATGCTTCAAACTACGGCAGCTATCAAAAGCATCAGGGTTAGATAGCCCCAAAAGAACGCTGGCTCCCTTCTGAGCTGGACAAGTGGGCAGGCAGTTTTCTAAACTCAGGAACTCTAATGACCGTCTTCCGGCAGTCTGTCCCCTGTACATACACTTATCCAAGCCTACATGATAAGCATGATAAGTAGATCTTTTTTATTTGGCAGAATGGAGGATTGAATTCAGGCCCTTGTGCTTGCCAGACAAGCGCTTATTCTACTGAGCCATCTCCTCCGTCCCAGTGATAAGTAGATCTTGAAGGAAGCACATGTCTCAAAAATAGGAATAGTCCTTAGCTTCGGGCTTATTTCCTGAGGTCCTCTAGATTCCTATATTTAGCTGTCTGCTTGGACATCTAACAGATGTCTCAAAGTTAACATGGCTAAAATGGAGCTGCTGATCTGTGTTCCTCTATCACTCCTGCCCACTGCTACTCTTCTAACTCTTCTCCCTCTTAAAAAATGGCGTCACTCTTTATTTAACTGTTCAATAAAAATAAGAAAACTTAGGGCCAGGGAGATGGCTCAGTGAAATAAGGGCTTCCATGGCAAGCGCAAGGGCCTGAGTTCAAATCCCCGATTCCACCAAAAAAAAAGAAATTAGGTGATCTTTTCCTTCACCTTCACCGCTACATCAGGAAGACTGTTTCAAATTCAAAAATACTGCACACCTAAGGCCACCTACTCTATTTCTCAGTACTCCTGCTATCATGCTAGTCCAGAATGCTGCTCTCTCTTGTCTGGAAACTGAAATCATTAAGTAGGCTCTCTACTTCCATTCCTGACCCCACTACAATCCATTACCACAGGACACTGCACATTGCCTGCTCCTGAAACTCTTCTGTGACTTCCTGCTTCTCTAAGGAAAAACAAAATCCATTCCTCTTGATGAGCTCTAAGGCCACATCTCAGATCACTCTCTATGTCACTCACCAGGTAAGCTACTGACGCCTAACCTCTTTTATCTTCCTCAAAAATGCCAAGTGATTTCTGGGAATGCTCTCACTTGGGTTCTTACACTGAGGTCTGATGTCTTCAGTGAAATTCTAGTGCCAATATCTCTGTTTAAAAAGCCTTTTTATTCCTTTCACAGCAGTTGTCATAGTGTGAACTTATCTGAAGCATTAAGCCTTTCACTTGTTTATTATTTGTCATTGTCTTTCAGTCCAGAAGTTCAATGGAGATAAGGATTGTGTCTCTTTTATTTGTCAGTGGATCCCTGTGAATATTTTAAAGATAAAGAATGTACAAAATAAAGGATAAGAGAATGCTAGAGCACCTGGGTCAAAGATTAAACAACACTTGTTTTTTCTCCTTTATTCTAATTTTTTTTTTTTCAGAACTGGGTATTGAACTCAGGCTCTTGCCCTTGCTGGGGAAGCGCTTATTCTACCAAGCCATCTTTCTGACCTTATTTTAATTTTTCTTTTAATAACGCTATCTGTTTTGCAGCCTATTTTTCTTGGTAATTCCTGTGACATCTCATTTCTCATATCCTGACCTCTCTACTCCCTTTTTTTCTGCAACTTGATATTTTCTTCTGATTTGTCTTCCAGTCCCCCTATTTTCTCCTTATGCATTGACTCCAGTTTTACTCATTTATTGTATTTTTAACTTTAATAATAATCTGTTATATTTAATATAGAAAGATCATGACATCTTTAATATATGTTTTTAAATAAATATTTGGTTCTTTCTCTGTTCTGCCTAGTCTCTTTCGATTTTTTTTATTTCTTTAAACATTTTTAAAAATTCATATATGATAACTGTTATTGTGGGTCTAATTCTGTCCATTGTGGTTCCTGCTGGCTCTGTCTTGGCAGTTCCTTTTTTCCCTGCTGCACTCTTTCTATGGTAGCCTTAGGTTCAGTGGCATTCTATTTGTTAGACTTTTGCAGGGCCTGAGTGGCTAGCCCTCCAGAGAAGATCTGTTTCATCCTAGTGCCCAGCTTGGGTCCAGTTTAAATTATTGGGTCAGGTAAGTTTTTCCAGATCATAATGACAGTGTAAATTCAAACCCAAACGTTTTAAGGAGAAGTCTGTGGTTTTTAGCATCTTACGCACCTAGGCCAAGACAGACAAAGTTTCCATGGATTTCTTCCTTACACACAAGCTGGGCTTTCTAGTCTACCTTTTCACTGGGTATATTTTCCTTTGCAACTCTCACTGTTAGGTGGGGGGGGTCTCAATTCCAACTGTCCATCTTTTAAAACACTGAGCCTTGTCTCTTGTCCTCTATATGGTCCTTAAAGGGTCGGGGAGATGGCTCAATGGAATAAGCACTTCCCTGGCAAGCACAAGGGCCTGAGTTCAATCCCTGGTTCTGCCAAAAAAAAAAAGTATCCTTAAAAACAAGCTTCAAACTTGATGTGATAAACTAGAACAAAGCAGCAAGAGCTGCAGTAGAATCCAGTCCATCTTGTCGCATGTGTGTGACAAGAGAATTCTCACACATTGCTGCACAGCTCTAAAAGCGCTTTTCCTTCTACTTACTCAAAACTTAGCAGCACATTAATCCTGGAGAATTCTCTAATTTATATGAGAGTTTGTCTATGCACTGGAATGTATAACTTATCTGAAATATCCATTTTTTTTTGGTCTGCCTTGTAACTAGAAACTCAATGTCCTTAATGAGTATGTGATTTAATTGTAGGGGACAAAAGCCTTAATTCATCCAATGAACATCTAATGAGTGTTTTTTCTGTGTCAGGTACACATAAAAAGCATGCTCACAGTGAAAGGTAAAAAACTAATTCTGTTAGGAGATCTAGGAAGGTTTTGCAAATAAAAATGTGTGGCGCTGGTCAATAATAAAATCTAAGACTGGGTGTGGTGGCCTGCACCTGTAATCTCAGCTCTTGGGAGGTTGTAAACAGGTGGATCACTAGTAGTGATCCTGAACACCCTGTAGACCCTTCCCTAGAATTCACAAAATATTAATAATTAATATTAATAATAATAAAATCTAAATTTCATCAAGTGCTTACCCTGGACCAGCCTCTGGGCCAACTATTTCAAATGTCTGGTCACTTTATCATTATAATGAAGTACAAAACAGATGTTTCTTATCATCCTGATTTGATAACTAAGAAAATTTAAGTATTATCTTCACATCATATAGACAGTAATTGGCAATGCTTGAATATAAATTCAGTTTGAGTGCTGATCCAAGACTTTTACTTATTCTCTTATCTTTCTTTTGAACAGGAAGGGATTGGGGGAGGACATTTCATTCACACTGAAGAAAATGATGACTCCTCCTAGATTATTATGAAGATTTCCTATTGTGAAATATTGTGACAAAAGCAGATATCAGAGTATCTCACGTGACAGGCACTCAGTCAGCGCCTTTTTTAGCATGGCCAGTTTGTCCATACACTGCCTAGGGGTGCAGCCACCCTACACAGGGAAACATGCCTGAGCCCATCCAACCTCGTAATGATCAGTGATTGATCCCTTCACTGGTTCAGTTGTTGAATGAACATGTTATTTTGATAATGGCTTTGGTGTCGAGCTTTGCATTGCTGCACAGCTCTAAAAGCGCTTTTCCTTCTACTTACTCGAAACTTAGCAGCACATTAATCCTTGGAGGATCATAGGACAGATGTCTGGTGTAAGGGATAAGTGTGAATCCTGCCGAGGCAGGAATAAGTCAGTGCTAGAAAGGAGCATGAACTATGTGCAACTGGATGAGAAAAGAGCACAGAACTCTGCAAGTCCGGCGCCTGGGAAAACACTGCAAAGAAGGTGGTGGCAGAAGGCCAGGCTTTTGTTCTTAACTGATCTCTTCAGGTCCAACCCCGTCATCAGCCATCTGAGAGGTCTTGGATAATCATTTCTCTGAGCATTAGTAAGCTCACCGTTTAGCCCTTGCTCAGGGCTTGGACGTGGGTTTCCCCTCAGATTGTGCACCTCACGTTTTATCCTCAGTACTCCCTATTAGCCTGTGAGCTCCCTGAGACTAGCTATTCTTTTTCCACTTGTTATAACCCTCACATCTAGATACTCTTGACATATGGGAAGTACATAGTATCTGTTCACTAAACGATGAGTGAGTGAGTGATTTGGATATAAAGAGAAAGAAGAAACAAGGCCATAGATTCAGACCTAGGCTGGGTGTGGCGGCACATGCCTACAAGCCCAGAACTTGGAAGACTGGGACAGGAGTATTGCTGAGGAGCTCAAGGCCAGCCTGGACTGCACACATAATGAGTTCAAGGCCAGCCTGAGCTACATAAGGGATTCAGGCCCAGCCTGAACTGCATAATGAGACCCTGTCTCACAGAAGACCAAAACAAAACAATAAAATTAAAAAATATATAGATTTAGATCTAAGGAATCAACAGAAAAAAAAAAAAAAAGCAGAAAAGAATGAGAAGACCAAGACAGAGAAATGGTTCTGCCGATAATGGGATATTCAATAAGACGGGTATAGTCGTGTGAGACTATGAAGCATTCTAGAAGTCAGGAGGCTTCCCCCAGTGACTCTAACTGTGCCTTGTCATTCCCATTTGTCTAGCCCAGCTTTAATATCAGAGATAGTACAAAAGGAAGCTTTAGTCTCGGCAGCAAGTTCCAGATAGTCCAATCAATGGGGTGTAGGGGTGTGCATCAGTGAGGCCTTGTCTCAGGGTGCTTTGTGCAGATAGCTCTGAGCAGCTACGCTTACTTCTGGCCCTTTGGGGAAAGCTGCTTTCTCTTTTTTGGTACCTTCCTTTTGCATCACCCTTCCTCAGGCTCTGCTTCAGCTGCCCTCCCAAAGACTGAGAAGCCGCAGGCCACCAGAAGATGGTCCTTGCTTTTGTCTGGAGCACAATAAAGCAGGATTGGACCTGGCCTCAGGAGGAATGTGACTAAACCATCAAATCAACCAAAAACACACCGAAACAAGATGTGTTTACACACCACGGCAAAGACATGTTGTGGCTCTTCCCTGTTTGTTAGATAAACAACCTAAAATTTTTAGCAGTCTGCATGCAGGTAGCATCCTTGAGACCAACAGGCAGGGGACCTAAATGTGCACCCCAGGAGGAAGCCAGCTGCCAGCTGTAGCTCATCTCACTCCTGAAGTGTCTCTTCACACAGCTATGAAGATGACCTAATTGTGTATAGACAACAGCCATTATACAAGGAAAATAATATAGTAATGCAAATATTCAAACCAAATTGGAAAAGCAAAGTAAGAAGGAGCCAGAAAACATGAGCTCATACAAATTGCAACCTGGCCAAGACAGCATCTGGGTGTCCAGCTTTTGTTCACATACCATCCCTAATGCTTCTTTACATTTCTAGAATAATGACTTGGTATTTGCACAAAACCCTTTGTGTGGCTGCAGTCTAGGGAACAAGGTCTCTCAGTGTCCCTTCAGAAGGGACAGGGACTTCCCCAGAAGAATGCTTTACTAGGCCTCCAGATCAGAAAGGGCCCTTCTCTCTGAAGGGATGGGTGGAGCGGTGATGTACCTCTGGCCAGCGTATATATTTTAATTGTGTATCCAGGGCAGGCTGTGCTCATGTTCCTTCCACACTAGGTCATTTCCACTTTAGTTCTGAAAACAAAAAAACAATTGATTAAACAAAGAACCTTCCTGACTGAACCTTGGATCTCTCTTTTGGGTTTGGACCAGAAGGAAAAGGGGTGTTTCCATTCCTTCCCTACTCTACAGCTAAAGCTGGTTCAAATCTGTCTGAGGGTCTGAAGAATAAGGGAATCTCTCTTGGCAGAATCTTTTTTTTTTTTTTTAAAGAAATCTATTTATTTTATTTATTCATTTATTTGTATTTTAGGGAAGGGTCTACAGGGTGCTCAGGGTCTCATGACTAGATTGGACTCCTAGTGATCTGCCTGTTTACAGCCTCTGAAGAGCTGGGATTACAGGCATATGCCACCACACCCAGTCTCAATTGCTGTCCCAGTGCACCATGAGGTGGGGCCGGCACAGCCGGGGATCGAACCCTGGCCCCTGCACCTGCTTGCAGGCACTTTAATCCACTGAGCTATTTGGCTGGCTCTTTTGGCAGAATCTTAACTGTGTTTACTCATTGGACAGTCTCCACTCCTTTTCTATGGGAAAATCATTCCTGGACAGGCTCTGGGGTCAGAGGCCTTGCATGGAATCCTAGTTCTGCCGCTGCAGAATCTTGGACAGGATGGTGGCTTCTTAAAGCTTTAGAGCTGTGGTGTGTTTGCAATTTTTTTTTTTTTTTCAGAACCAGGGATTGAACTCAGGCCCTTGCACTTGCCGGACAAGCTGGAGCTGTGGTGTGTTAAATGAGAAAACACTATCTGCCTCCCGAATTTGTGGGGAGGCCTTGTTACAAAGAGCTTCTGAGCTAGTGTGTAATGAGGACTCCAGAAATGCTAGGTTTACTTCTTATCACTTCCTGTCTGTCCTTCAACACCTCTCCCCTTACCTCAAGGGCCACTGGCCGCTTAAGCACAGCTCAGTGAAGAAGCAGCCACGGACCATTTCTGGTGATAACAAGTTTCACTGGGTTCACAGCTGAAAGGGAGAATGGCAGTTACCTGTCAAATTCCTTCTCCTGTTAGTGAGTGCTCAGTGATTCTCAGCTGCAGGATCAGCGGCAAATCACTGCCCCATCCCAACTGACTAGTACCTTGAAAATTCCTTCATTTCTGTTCCCAAACTGCAGCACCACTGAGAAGGGAGAATCAGAAAGATGAATAGGGAACTGCAAACAAACCTTGCTTCACTGCTCCTCTTGGATCCAGCCCAGCCCATCTCCCTAGATATCCAGGGTCTGCAGGCAAAGGAAGCAAGGTTCTGGATTTGAAAGCTTCGGCTTGGTCAATGTGGGGATGCTGGAGATTTTCATTTCAGTCAAGTGGGATAGATACCAACACTGCCTTGGGAGAGTCACTGGGGCTTTGGGGGTCATGGAGGGGCACAGTGAGGGCATGGAGCCAGCCATCACAGGCCTACTAGACAGGTCACCCTGGCCCTACTGGGACCTGATCCTCTGAGTCTCTGAGCCACTGCTCAGGTTCCACAGGTCAAGGGCAGGCCCCCAGGGTGTCTGCCTGCGTCAAGCATAGTGGCTGGAGCTCTCAGGCCAGAGCTAATGCTTGCTCTAGCTAGGCAGTGGTCATTGTTTCACTGACCCTGAGCTCCTGAGTCCTTGAATCACATTTGCAACCCAGTTTGGGATGACCCAAAAGTACTGCTCTTCAAAGGCAATAAAAAAAAAGCCTTAAGGAAGAAAAAGGAACCTTGTTTTACGTGTGTATTTGTTGCCGTGGGATTCTGTTCAAATATATGCAGACGCAGTGTCTTCTTATTTACAACGAACAGCAACAAGTTCCCCTCCCCCAAAGGAAACCTTTCAAGCTGCAGCGGACAAAGATCACACAGTGTTTGTGTTGCAGCGTTGCTATGGCAGTGCATATGGTGTGATTTGGTGGGAATTTGCAGAGAAGTCAAAGAAGTCAAATGTATGCAAGACAAACACACATAGAGAAGACCAGCCTCCAGAAAAGGAATTAAGAGGACTCGATGATACTGCAATCTAGAATGTATATTTGGCACAGGGTCTCACTCTGCAACTCGGGGGCAGAGGTGGGGCTGGCACAGCCTATGGTACTGGGGATCAAACCCAGTCCTTGCGCTTGCCAGGTAGGTACTCAGCATGCTGAGCTACCTCCGCAACCTCTTGAAGTCTAGAACACAGGTGCATGGATACAGCTCCGCTTGGCTGCCTGGGCCCTAGCCAAGGAGACAGGGTTGTTGGAGGTGAACATAGCAGAGGGTATGATCCTTTGTGCCACTCACAAGCTGTGTAATCTTGGGCAAGTTACTTGTGTGGGACGACTTTGGCTTTTCTCATCCCTAAGGCAGGGAACAACCACACCTCGGGTACATCACTGTTGTTCAGATGGAAACAAAATGACGGGACTTGGATGTGATGAACAGTGAGTGCTCCGGTGACAGCCATAGTTCTGGACTGGTAGCAGCGATCCTAGTTACGCTCCACTGACTTGGGCTGATTCATCAAGTGATCTAAGAATGCTCAGAACTGTGTCCTGGCCTGACCCAGAGGGAAGAGCCCTTGAGGAATTTGTGCTACAGTTTGGGCCCTGAGACTTGGAGCACTTTGAGGACACAGAGTCTATAGTACTGGCTGGACTTAGCTTTGAGTTTGGCTATGATCAGACTTGTTGATCGCAGAGGAGGAGAGATTCTCAGCTGCCAGAAGAATAGGAAAGTTGTCCACTCCAAACAGGGTGGTGCCAACTCACAAAAGCAAGGTTGCACAGCAAGTGGGTGACATGTGCCAAGAGTATCATGGTGGGTGGCCTTTCACTGTCCAGCTCTGTGAGCCTCCCACATCCTGAGTTGCCAGCAAGGGTCTGGACTTCCTAGATCCCAGCACCCCTGGAAGCAAGACCATCTCCAAAGCGCTCTCAGCTGTTGCTCGCTCTGAATGAACCCATATGGAGGACTACATAGCTATAAGTGTAACATTTAAAAACCTTTGTTTTCAAGTTCATTCATGTAGGTTGAAATCTGGCTGGGAAGTAGCACACACATACATGCTTTTATGTAAGTTGCATTTTGAATGATTCACGGACCAGCTGAAATTCTGCCTGCCCAACTATATATACCTTAGAGGTTTGTAAAACGCAATTTGAGGGCTTGTGCTATTATTAGGTTAATCCAGGCCTCTGTTTTCTCATCTAGAAAATAAAAGATGCTGGACTAGGTGATTTCTGAGGTCCTTCTAGACTTAACTGGCTATGACTGTATGTCCTTCATCTATCTCTAATGAAAGACAGGAAGCCTTGTTCACTATTAGAGTCTGTTGAGGTTCTGCCCTATATTAGGAAAACAATGAGTAAAAAAACCTGTATTCACCCTTATGCTAGCATTCTAGTTTCTTTTAGTCCCTAGAAGGAGTCTCAGAAATGAGCACCTGAAGCTGGACCTAGCAGGAGGCTGAAGCAGGAAGATTGCAAGGTCAAGTACAGCCTGGTCAACTTAGCAATACTCTATATACAGTATTGTCTCAAAATAAAAAAATAAATGAAAAGACAGAATGTAGCTCAGTGCTTAGTGGTAAATAAAATGCCCCTGGGTTCATTCCCAGTGCTAGGAGAATAAAAAGCATCTGAAATATATCCACTCACCCTTCATTCTCTGGGCCAGCCCTTGCCACACCAGCCTGCAGCAACTTTGCCACAGCTGAGAGACATGAGGCACAGGCCTCCCCTTGCACTGGCGTATGTAAGCTGAGATTGAGTGGATTCCTCTGTTCTTCTGCTTTTTCATTTCCTTTATTGTCACTCAGGCTCCCCTTTGAAAACTAATAAATAGGGTCTGGGGAGATGGCTCAGTAGAATAAGCACTTGCTTGGCAAGTGTAAGGGCCTGAGTTCAATCCCTGGTTCCACAAAAAAAATCATCATAATAATAAATAGCCCAGGCATGCTGGTACATGCCTGTAATCCCAGAACTCTGGGAAGCTGAAGCAGGAAGATCACAGGTTTGAGCCCAGCCTGGGCAACTTAGTGAGACTGTGTCTCAAAATAAAAAATGAACAAAACAAAAACAAAAATAAACATACAGCTGACACTGTAAAATTCCCAGAACTACAAAAAACTAAGAAACAGTACAATTTTGATTTTAAATTACAAGTCTATAAATGTACCATCAAGCTTTTTTTCCATATTGACAAAATAGACAAGATGTTAAATAGGAAAAATATACTGTAAGTCTAAATAGGAAAAATTTAATATATTTTGCATATTAATAACATAAATACCTAATGTATATATAAATAATATTTAAATGTATAAGGAAATTCTTTTTTTTGGTGGAACCACGGATTGAACTCAAGCCCTTGCTCTTGCCAGGGAAGCGTTTATTCCACTGAACCATCTTCCCGGCACCAAGAAATTCTTATACATAAATATATATTTATATTATTACTAAAATCCTAAACTTAAAATCTCTGTCATAAAAGATCAGTGATGCCCCTCACTTCATTAGTACAAGGGATATTGCCTCTGGCTTTTAGGACATTAGCGTAAGTTTAGTTAGCAAATAATGATAAAATCTATCTAATTACAAGATCACTAAGGGCTTTGTGTGGGTGGTTGGTTGGGTGTGCGTGCACCCGTGCCCTTTCTTTCTACCCACTCCCCAAAATGTTGATTGTGTGTCACCCCTGGTGGAGAAATGGAAACAGAATCAGTTCTCTGAGTCTCCGTTTGCAGCAGTACTACTGACCAGCTGCGTGACCTAGGACAAGCTGTGTCCCTTTGAGGACCTCAGTTTCCTCATCTGGAGGCAGAGGTCTTGATCTTGGGTCCCCTTCATAATGCCTTCTGCACTGGCTGTCAAGGGATCATGCTGTAGCTGGAGAGGTTATCTGCTGCCAGCTACTGCTGACTCTGGGAACTTCTCTCCACGAGAAGCTGGTTTGCAGGCTCTCAAATCTCTCAGCCCTTGTGTTCCTGTCTAGACTGTTCTCCCAGAAGTCCAGACTGGAAGCTGTGACTCAGATGTGAGTTCAAACCCCCAGAGTCAGGAAAAAAAAAAAATCTCTTCACTTTTAGAGACTTTCACATGCTCAACCTTTTCCCAGCGTAGATAGATCATCTTTCCTGTGTGTTTGCTCCGTCACCTGACATTTGTTTATCTTTTATTCAATCATTCAGAATTAACATTTCATTTTTTAGCGTTTTTCAGATTCCAGTCAGCTGAATTTGTGCATTCCTATGAAAGGCATTTCTCATCTCCATGCACATTTTTCTTCCCTGTTCATTTTTTAGAGAAGTTTCCAGGAAAGAATGTGGTATCATTGTATGCAGGACAGCTGAACAGAGGTGGAGGGTCACAAGGAGCAACCTTTGTAGGTACCTGTCCAGAAATACAGCAGCCTTGGTCACATGGACTGATCTTTTTTTTTGCAGAACATCGGACTGAATTCAGGCCCTTGCACTTGCTGGGGAAGCGTTTATTCCACTGAGCTATCTCCCCAGCCCCACATGGACTGAGCTTTAGCTTCCTCTCCCTCTCCTACCCTTATCCCTGCCCTTCCCTTCCCCTTTCCCTCCTCCTTTCCCTCTTCCTTCTTCTCTAGAAGTATGTGGGTCTCCCTCTGCTCCCTTCCTGCTTGATTACAGTGGGTATAAACATCTGTTGATGGCTGCTTGGTTGAAAAGGTGCTAGCAAGTGACATACCCTACGTACTCCTGCTACTCACAAAAAAAAATCACTTATGAAGCTTCTACATGGGATGTTCTGGACTTGCATTAGATGAAAAATATTTTCATTTTACAAGCTTTTTACTCTTCATGTCCTATGCGCTTTCTTTCTTCCTTTTCCCTCCTTCTACATCCTAAATAAAAGCTAGATTTTAAAAAACTTTTTGAGACAGAATCTCACTGTGCAGCCCAGGCTGACTTGGAGCTCCCTACATAGCAAGGCTGGCCTCAAATTTCTGATCCTTTTGTATTAGCCTTCTGAGCACTGGGATTACAAGCAAGGACTACCATTCCTAGCCAGGTTTTTTTTTTTTTTTTTTTTTTTTTAATTTAGGTTTTCTGTATCTTTTTTAAAACTAAGAGAACTGATTGGAATCATGGCCACTTTGAGGGTTATCTACCAACCTCTATAATTTTTTGTTACAGGTTGGCAATAAATGAAGAAAGGGGTATTTGTTCCCATAGGAAAATTCCTTCCATAAGGCCCATGTGGGGAGTAAGAAGGCAGCAGTCCAAGGTAAGATGAACAGTGTTATTAGGGTAGCACGGTCCGTAGGAAGAGCTGGGGCATGCCACGTGGTACTTGGGGAAAGCCTTTCAAGAAGAACGAGCCCCACACGTGCATCCTTGTATGCTGCCTGTTGAACCGATCAGAGCGCTTGTGATCAGCTCACGTGAGCGTCAGGCAAAGCAGCTCCTGTCTCCAAGGAGACGTGCCTATCTTTGCTGCCCTGGACATGGGGGTGAGGCTGGGGACTAACCTGAAAGCTTTGTTTATACATGGAAACCCGCCCTGCTGGACAGCCCATCCGCCTTCGGCTGATGGGCCCGCTGTTTCTGCCCTGCGTGCTTTGACTTCTTTCCTAAATTGCTGTTTCTCGCTGAGTCTTCAGGCTCCGGAAGGCAAATAGACAAGTGGCGTGTATTAGCCTCATCTCCTTTGTAAGGCCGGTAGTGAAAAAGGCTTTGCTTTTTTTAAATGTCCCGTTTTAAAAGGAGCATTTGCAAAGGAATGCTTCGTCATGCTTCTTCATGACTGAGGAATCAGAGATTTGACTTCCTGGCTGAGTGGACGAGGTCTCGGATGCGTACCTCGCTGAACTCGGGCTGCAGAGATACCGATCGGACAGGATGGCTGCCGTTCTTTTCCCCTTCTCCCGAGGGGCTGCTGGCTTTTATCACTAGATACACCTGGAGGTGAATTTCGGCTGTAGGTCGGCCCCTGAAGGCATTTACAAAGTCATTTAGAATCCAAGGGCTGTGAAAGCCGGGTCGGAGAATGTGCACATGACCCGAAGACTCAGTCGGCAGGGATGGCTCCGGGGCTCTCACTTCTCCGAAGATGTCAAGCATCAACTGAAATTCAGTGACACAGGTGAATTTCACAAAGGAGCCCGACACACAAAGGATGCAGACTGAGGATTTGGTAAAAACTAAACAAATAGACAAAACTAATCTAGTCAGCTAAGAAGTCGGGAAAGCAGTCATCCTTGGTGAAAGGGCAAGTGATATCTGCAAAGGGCTTTTGGGTGATGGTCGGTAATGTTTGCTTCTTTATCAAGATACCGGTTATACAGGAGTGCTTCAGTGTGCGAGATTTACTCAGCTGAGTACTCACAGTATATTGTATTTATATTTCTCTTCTATCTGACAATATGCCTATTACATCTTTTGATGTATTTTATATTTTAATAAAAATAATTTAGTGAAGGATACAGAACTATCTCCATGGTTCTAAATAGTTGGAAATGCTAGAAAACAGAATAGTATATATAAAACACTTATATGGCAAACATAGGTTGGTCTATAAATCTGTCTGGACAGAATATTTCTGGAAGGAAGCTAGGAAGAGTGGCTGCCTCTGAGGAACCTGGAGAGAGAAGTACGCAGTAGGGAAGCTTGCTTTTTGTTCCATGCATGTCCTTTTGTACCTTTTGAATTTTATATCATGTGGTGCAATATTTAACTCAATATGTATTTGTTAGAAGTTAAGTAATAAACACAGTATGCTGAGCGAAATAAATCAGTAAAAAAAAAAAAAAGTGCTGCCTTATTCCACTAATTATTTGGGAAAGTACAGTGGTCAGATTTACAGAGATGGAGAATAGCATGACAGTTGCTGGGGCCGGGGGGGGGGGGGGGAAAGGGACATATGTATATCTGTTTGTTGTGTGACCTTAGGGAGCTTTTAAACCTTTCATTCTTGAGCCGGGCATGGTGGTGCAAGCCTGTAATCCCAGCACTTGAGTTGGGCGTGGTGGCGCAGGCCTGTAATCCCAGCACTTGGGAGGCTGAGGCAGGAGGATTGTTGTGAGTTCGAGACCAGCCTGAGCTACAAAGTGAGCTTAAGGCCAGTCTGAACTGCATAGTGAGACCCTGTCTCAAAAAAACCCCCCAAAAATAAATAAAATAAAAATAAACCTTTTATTCTTCCTTCTTTTTATTCATATATTTATTTATTTAGTGCTGAACATCAAACACAGAGCTTTGAATGTGCTAGGCAAACACTGTCTCTCTGAGCTACACCCCAGCTCAGTGCTTTAATCTTATGTCTCTATTTCTTTGTTTTCTCATCTAGGAAGCCTGATAGTATTATGGAGCTGTTCTAAGATAGAAATGAAAGACTACATGTAGCATGCTTAAAATAGACCTTAGAACATAGGTGCTTGATAAGTATTTTTTTTATTAATTTAGGACAGGGTGCACAGGGTCTCTACGTAGGTTGGACTCCTCATGATTCTTCTGTTTTCAGCCTCCCAAGGGCTGGAATTCGGGTGGGTGTCACCACGCCCAGTCTCAATCACTGCCTCAGTGTAGTCTGGGGATGGGGCCAGCACAGCAGGTGCTTGAAAAAAAATTTTTTTTTTTTTTTTGCAGAATTGGGGATTGAACTCAGGCCTTTGTGCTTGACAGGCAAGTGCTTATTCTATTGAGCCATCTCCCTGACATTCAAAAGTATTAACTACCATTTTTTATTATATATTATGAAATAGAAAATCAAGTTGGAGAATATGTGGATATTCATACAATCCTCTAATGTACTCACTCATACAAGCATCATATGTTTAGTAAGTATCTCCTATGTTCCAGACATCATGCTCAGAGCTGGGTAGACAGTAGTAACATGGAGCATCAGAATGGAGAATGAGATGGTGTTGAGACTGTTTCAATAGAGAAGTGAAGGGTTGGCCAGTTAGCTCAACAGACTAAAGCACCTGCTTAGGCAGAGCACAGCGATTGGGGTTTGATCCCAGGCGTGCTGTGCCGGCTGGCCCTCGGGCCTGCTGAGATGGCGATTGAGGCTGGGTGTGGTAGTGCATGCCTATAATCCCATTGCTTGGGAGGCTGAAAACAGGAGAATCACTATGAGTCCGACACTAAGCACATTAAAAAAATAAAGAAGTCAAAAGCCAGACATGATCCACACGCCTGCACTATCAGCACTGAGGAGGCTGAGCTGGGAGAATTGCTGTGAATTTGAGGCCAGCCTGGGCTACGTTGAATTCAAGGGCAGCTTGAGCTGTGTAGTGAGATTGTCCGAAAAACAGAAAAAAAAGATCAAAAAAGACAACTCTGAAAGGGAGACAAGTGTGTGCAGGACATAACACAACGTAGGAGGACCCAGCCATGACGAGAAGAGCCAGAAGTAGTGTGGAAGGAAGGCCGCTTGTGGCAAGGAGAGAAGGGCAAGAGAACATCTCGCTCCACTCAGAGAGCAGGGGGAGGAAGCCAGCCTTTCTCTTGGACAATAACCATATCCATTCCAGGGGACAGCACTGGACTCCACAAGGACAGAGCTAGAGAGATGGGAAGAACCCGCTAATAGTGGTTTTCAGTGGGAAGCAGTGATGGAGCAGACAAAAAGAATTTCACTTTCCACCTTGTTTCTTTCCCTACTGTTTGAATTATTTACCTTCAGTATGTATTTATGATTAGAAAAATGCTGGTTAATAAAAAATTGAGGAATTTTAATGATTAATAGTGAGCAATCTACCAAGCTTTCATTCTTTCAAGAATCACCTTATCTTAACTCTCCGGTGACCTCCCATGAAGTGAGAAGGTAATGGCGATGCTAGCTACTGGTTGATCTGAAAGGAGCACAGACCTTACCTGCGTCTCCTCAGCAGTCTTTTTCTTCAAGCCAACAAGAACTTCACTCAGGTTCTTGCAGTAAAGCCCTTAACTCCTCTCTTTCATTAGGGTTACATTTACATTTTAAGAAGGATCGCTCATATTCGTGTGAGATTCTCACAATGTGGTCCTTTTAGTCACACACACACACACACACACACACACACACACACAGGAGCAGGCACTCAGTGTTTCTAGTTGGGGTGAAATGGGGCCAGCAATGGAGCTGAGGTCAATGAAAGGAAAGCGCCATGCCTTGTGATGCATTTGGGGCTTCCCAGGGCTATGTGCTTTGGGTCTACCTCAGAATCTCTGCCAGGCTTCCCAAGGCCTTGCCTCAGGAGCATATATTTGCCTATGGAATGTCCTGCGAGACAGAGCAAAGCTTTTCCTCTCTAAATGGAATCACAACAGTGATCAGGAGCAGATAGATTCAGACCTTTTAGTCAAGGCAACTGAAGATGTTTTCTAGGATAGATCTCAAAACTAGCTCCAAGGAAGGTACAGGTGTGCATGTGTGTAGTTAGAGGTACAAGAGGTTCGGAGTATTGATCTAGAAATCTGTCATTTCCAGTCTCCTAATGAGAGCTGCAGCCCAAAGTGAGGACACAGAGCATCTGATCCATTCTTAGCCTCCTCAGTGACAAACTCATTGCCTGTACCTCAGCAGAAGAAATGAGGTAAATAACGCCAATTTGGTACTTCACACCTGGCTACTGGATTTGCAGACAACAATGCAAATCCCTTCATTTGTTTCCTGGACATTTGATGCTTCCAAAGAAAAAAATAGGTCAGTTAACAGTTTGTCTTTAGCACCTGGCTTGTGGTTCCTCTCCTCAGCCTTGGCAAGGTCCTTCCACTCGGGTGGCCTGTTCTCAGGTCCCCTCACCCCGACAGGCCCCTACCACAGTAAGTGACTGCCTTAAAGTTCATCCCACAAAATCCTATTCCCATAAGGCTTCCTCTCTCCTCCATTAATGCTCAGAAGAGGTCATCTGTCGAGAGAGCACTGATATTAACGATGAACACGTGCTGACTGAGCACCTGCTGTGTGAAGCAGTCTTCTAACTACTTTCTGGATCGCTCAGTCTTCATCCCAGTCCCCTGAAATAGGTATGGTGTTGTCTCTGTGTCCAGATAAGGACACTGAGGCAGACAATGGCAGGCTTCCTCAGCTTTGCCTTCCTGCCCTCGCCCTCTGAGTTAACCAGCCATTCTCTATGCATTTAGTCAGCCTTGCCAAAAGGCCACAGCTCCTGGAGAATGGTTGCCTCTTTATCTCCTTAACTCTTCCATCTACTTTCACATCCCCAGCGGAAAAAAATGTGTCCCCAGATTCCTCCCACTGGGCAGCTCCATCTGTGAAGCATGTGGGCCGCTGTTTGAATAAGAATGACTAAAGGGGAAAGCGGCTTTATGAACTTCAGACTGTGAACTCAAGGAAGAGAGTGAGTCAGGCCTCCACATTCCTGAAATGCTTTCAGGAGGCTCGGTGACCTCAGACAATTAGAACCTGAGGCAGAACGTCCTTGGGAGGCCCCCCACCGGGAAGAACGTGAGGGCCAAGCTCCGCCTGAGCTCCTCCTGCAGCGGTCCCTGACACCATCGCCCCGCCTGGCCCAGGCTCTTTCTTCCACCCGGAAGGCCTTTCCCTGAACCCTGGGAAGCTCGTGCTCCACAGGAACGCAGTCCTCTGGGCTCTGTGGGCTGGGAGGCTTGCCTCTCATCACTTACTTCTTGCCGCCAGGTACAAATTACTTTAAACAAGTCTGTTCTCCACACTCTTTAAGCCTATTGAGGCTGAGACTGAGGAACAGTCAGACCCTTGGGTGGGGAAAGGTGGGTGCTAATCCCTTCTCTGGCAATGACCCCTCCCACACCTACATTACTCTTGAATTAAAGTGATTTGTTTTATATAACTCTCCCACAGATGGTGACCTCCCCAATACAGGGACCTTTCACTCCCCCAATACAGTGAGGAGTGGGCACATGTGTACTGAAGAAGTTTTAGTAATCATGGACAAATTCTTCTCCCTGGCTTCTCTGTTATCCATTTCTTTCCCCACCAAGTTTAATGCCATGGTTAACAAGAGGTTTAATGATCCACATAAGGAAAATGTCATCCACAAGGACCTCCTAAAAGGTGCTTTTCTATCCCTCTATCTGTCTAGAATAGACATATATACATAATAAAGATATATGACAAAGTTCATGCCCCATAGGAGCAGAAAATTCTCTCACAGGGATTCCTTCAGATATTCTCCCTGAACAGGGAAGGTATAAAAAGTTGTCCTCAGACCCATTTTATGGATGGAGAAGTTGAGAGAACAGAATTGCATGCATGCGAACACTTTAATAGCTGTATTACTTTCCAAAAGGGACACAAAGTGAAGGGCAAATGAAGATGTGAGTCCAACTAGGCTGTGGATCATTAGCTTAAAGGTCAAGATTTAAGCCATTTGGCCCCCTGAGCCTAGAGAAAAAGGCTTTCAATGGTGTGCCCAGGACACTTTTTTAGTCCTAAGGATTGAGCCAAAGGCCTTTATCTACACTATATCTCCAGTCTTCTTTAAAATTGTGAGGCATGGGCTCAGAAGTTACTAACTTTCCCAGCCTGGACTGCGATTGCAGTCTTCCTGCCTCAACCTCCCAGAATGCTAAGATTACAGGTATTTGCCATTAGTCCCTGCCACCCAAAAATTCTCAGAGCTACTGACGTTGGCCACAGCACCCATGCCTTGGCAGCAGAAGTTGGTTCTAGTGCCACCTCTGGCAATAAGAATGTTAGTGACCTTAGCCATTTCATCTGACCCTTCACTCCCAGGGCACCTGCATCATGGGCAGGTTGGGATGGTGACCGGGTGAGATGAAGTCCTGTGACTCATGCTCACTTCTGCTCTGTTGTCTGCCTGAACATTTCTCCACTGAGCAGTGGGGGATGTGCCCTCCCTTCTACTTCCTCAAGTAATAGAGCTACCCGCAGCTCTACCCTCCAGGAGACGGAGGAGGCAGTGTGGGTAAGTGCAGCCGGTGCACAATCACTCTGAGAGATAGGATTATTATCTAAAATTTTGAAATCTTTTCAAACTGAGCAAAGCAGAGCTCCTTCCCCGTCCCACCTTTGCCATTATATCTGGCCCACGGGCCCATGCCCACCCCACCCTTCTACCCAGTGTCCTTTCCTTCCTTCTGGCCGATCAGCGGCAGCTGCCTGGGGAAGGTGCCCTGCTGCCTCAACTACAGCTGCCCTAGTTCACCTTGCTGCACCTGCCAGATGCTTTCTGTTGCCTCCCAGGTAGTTAATAATCTCTCCCTGGGCAGAAGAGCCTTTAATAATTTACCAGAGTAGATAAAGAAAAAAGCATGGTTCCCTGCTTAGAGGCCAATTAGCTGGCAATCCAGACACTATGAATTGAGATTGGCTTCAAGTTCAAACCCACTTTTTTGTATAGGGAGCCCGCATGGTAGCTATGTATATAAGGTCTTATCTGAACCTTGTTTCATATATTTAAATGTCCAACCTTACTGTATGATCAACACTTTAGGGCTCCTTCACAGCTCAGGGCAGTTGGCTGGATAAAGAAAAAGAAACCAACATACCAAAGAACAAATTTAGCTTTTTTTTTTTTTTTTTTTTTGAGACAGGGTCTCACTATGCAGTTCAGGCTGGCCTTAAGCTCACTTTGTAGCTCAGGCTGGTCTCGAACTCACAACAATCCTCCTGCCTCAGCCTCCCGAGTACTGGGATTACAAGCATGCGCCACCACGCCCAGCTCAAATTTAGCTTTAAACACACAGAGAACAGTTACTTTGCATTTTCTGGCTTCTTTATTAGAATCTGGAAGAAGAAACTTTTGCACAGGAAGTTGTATTTCTTCAAATTCAAACAGTGGAATGTGTGTGTGTGTGTGTGTGTGTGTGTGAGAGAGAGAGAGAGAGAGAGAGAGAGAGAGAGAGAGAGAAAGGAGGATAGTGCTTGGGAATTAGAGACTAGGTTGAAATCTTGTTTTCAGCTATCCATGAGACTTACTGAAGGGCTCTGAACTCTTTGGAATTTTTATATAAATCATAAATAAGGAAAGAATATCCTGGTATATAATAGATAATAAACGATGCATCATCACCATCATCATCATCATTTCATCCCCGGGGCTGCATGTATTCAACATAAATATGGTAGACTCTGACACTCTTGACTCTCAAGGAGCCATAACTCCTATGTCTATGAATTTATATAGTTCCCTCTTGCATTGGGTCTCTTTTGACCCTGTGACTAGGTTTGAGCAATCAGTGTGAAGTAATCAGATAGGTGCAGAAGGTGATAGGTGTAGAAGGTACTTCTGCACTAGGACTTAGTCCTCTCAGGATTTTTAGAAGCCAGCACATTGGCTGAATATGCAATGATGAGAAGCTACAAGAAGAGATCCCTGAAGCATAGAGGTTGTCTAGGACCTTCCAGCCCCCACCTGGTTGAGTAACTTCATGAGCAACCAGCTGAACTTCGTTAACAGAAAACATTGCAACAAATAATACATCATTGTTATTTTAGGACATCAAATTTTGGAAGGGCTTGTTACACAAATGCCAAGTCCAAAATGTACTCCAAGGTAAGTCAACAATATGAGTAGAAGCAACAGATTATCCTTATGGAAGGTCATATGAAACAGATCTTGAGACTGTAGTTAGCTGTAAGCATTGACTTACTGCTAAGAAACTAAAAGCAAGCCTCCCCTGTCTTCATTAAACAAAAGCATTGGTTGATTAACTGTTTAGTTATCGACTGTATAGCCTATTGGTTACCAGGTTTTGTGCTAGGGGGTGGGGATATCAAGAAAGTTATGATGTAATCCTCATGCACCACATTGTCTCTTGGATTCTGAAACTTAAGTCTGTGGTTTTGGGGCTCTGTTAGTCAGCTTTGTATTACTATAACTAAATACTTGAGAAAACTGATTTAGTAAGAAAGAAAGAGTTATTATGGCTTATAGTTTCAGAAGTTTTGGTCCATGGACAGTTGTCTCTGTGGCTTTGGGCCTGTGGTGGCCTAGAATACCATGGTGGAAGTACATGGTGAAGGGGTCACCTCAAGCCAACCAGGAAACAAAAGAAAAAGGAAGAGGTGGGATAGGAGTCCCAAGATCCCCTTTGAAGACACGCTTCCAAAGGACTAACTTCCTCCTCTCAGCTCCTTCTCCTGAAGTCTCCATGATCTCCCAGTAGCCCAGTAGGCTGGGGACCTGCCTTCAGTGCGTGAGCCTTGATAGGACACTTTTATAAACCACACAGCAGGGGTGGTGGGAAGAGAGTATATGTTCATGGTTCAGTAGGGAGGTGGATATGTAAACAACAGAGCACTTCAGAGTCCTTTGGGGACTGAGAGATCTGCTGCTGTTGACATTTGGGTAAGATCTGAAAAATTCTGCTAACCAGTATCCCTGTTTTTAGAATGACCTTGACAACCTAAAGTGTGTCTAGATGCAAACAGCCAGTGAAAAGAAATGCCCGAAGACCAGCTCATGGGAGGAATGATTGCAGCCACTGTGTTTATCCCTGTGAAAACAAGAAAAGAAATCTGATAGCATAGGTGGGGATGGAGTGCATATTAGAGAAGTTTTAAATATGACATCTGAGGAGTGCCAGCCAAGGAACAATAAATGATTATTGAAAGCCATAGAAGGACAGGTTTACAGTTCCCATCCAGAAGAAAGGCTGATGCTTCTGGGGCCAGAGCTGCAAAAGGAAGCCAATCAGGCAGCTCTGCCAGTGCCAAGAGTCTGGATCACCTCCTCCCATGGAAGTGGGAAGGGATTCTAGCAGTTGAAGAGGCCATGATCCTCTAAGTCCCACGTGTAAGGTCCCGTGGTTCATGCCTCAAGTTCTTTCATCCCTATCCTGACCAAATAGTATTGAGAAGCACAACAGCTGAGATCTGCCTGGCAACAGTGAGTGGGGCAACTGTCCAATGATAATGAGAAGGCTCGGCTCCAGGCCTCATAAGTTAGCCCAGAAGACTGAACCCAGAGATTAGGGCTAAGGTTCAGAGAGAGAAAGAAGTGCCGCCCCTGATGTCTCTCACTGCTTCTAAGAGGTCTGTGAAACTTTCTGTCTTCTGAGAATTATTTAGCACACCCCAGAGGCCGACCACAGAAACAGGTCCAGTAGATATGAAGATGTAGACTTAACAAGTGTGTAACAATTTACGAAGGGCCAGCCTTCCTAAATTGGGGACCAAGCCATGGGGACCAAGTAAAGACAAGGAAGCCACTTGGGGTTTCTGATTAAATATTGTGGCCCGGCACTGGCCCTTCATCGCAACTGCTAGCTGGCTTTTTCCTGCACCCCTCATCATCTGGCTTACAAAAAAAGATGGGGAAGAAAATATTTCATCCACAACATTACAACTGAAGAGGGGACTACGGGTTCACGGGCTCATGGGAAACAGGAGATCAGGAGCTCCAACTTGGGCACTCTCTGGAGATAAATTTTGCACTAATGAGCCCAGTCACGGGAAGCCTTCCTCCTCACTGTCACCAGCTCAGGGTGGGAGTAGAGGGGAACTGCTGGCTCACCACTCTGTGGGCTCCTCCTGTACTTCCCATCTGCCCCTTTGCCCAGGTTGTCCTATTGTCTGTCCTTTCCCTTTTACCTGAGACCAAGCGGCAGATTTTACCCCACTGTGAGCTCCACCAGCCCAATCTGGGACAGCCTCTGAGCAGCACAGCATTGGCACAGCCCAAGCTGTTGCAGGTGGACTGTGAGCTCCTGGAGGCCAGAAGCCAAAGCTTGTCCATCTCTGCCTCCTGTGCCCAGCAAGATGGCTCAGAACCTGGCACGCCTCTGATGCTCAGGCCACAGGCATTGAATGTTCTCCCTCCACATGCAAGGGGCTCTTGGTTCTGGACAGTGGATGCACCTGCACTGTCACTGCGATCCATCTAAAGAAAGCTGTAATACAGTGCTGGTCAGAAATAATTTTAAAAAGGAATCCTTCATAAAGGCTTCCATTTGCTTCCTCCACAATAGGATATCTTGGGTCTCTGGAGTTTGGTCTAACTGGGACCTGAGCAGACCAGGAGTCCTCCAGGGACAGAGGCCAGTCATGACAAAAACCCTGCAAGCCACTGACCCAGCACAAAGCCTCTACTGTGGGGAAACCCAATATAAGGGTGTGCCTTGTGCTAAGGGAACAGGATACTCAAACCCAAACTTATAAAATAGATAGATCTTGAGGTGGTTATTGACTCTCCGGGAGAGCTCTCCAGCAGCTTCCTCTAAATAACCAGCTCCCACAGTCCACTGAAACTGTGATTTTATTTTCAGGAGTTTGATATTACACACCAGTTTTTAAGGGAAACATAAATAAGGCCCCAGGGAACCTGGTGTGGCAGCGTGTCTGGCAGCAGCTAATTGCTCAGGCCTAAGAGTGAGGTGTTCTGTTGCTAGACAGCCGATGGCTGGGAAGCTCCCTCCCTATCCACCCTAGCCCAGTCTGAGCCTTCAGAGCCTGTTTCTGGTGTTTTGTGAGATGAAAAGAACAAGGCCCATTCCTGACCTTGCTGGTTGATTGCTCAGTGCCCTTTCCCAGAGGGAGAATATAGGATTGGATTGCCTTTTTTTAAAAAAAAAAATGTGTTTAATATAGGGTCTCACTACACACATTGGACTCGTAGTGATCCTCCTGTTTTTTTGTTGTTTCTTTGTTTTTTTTTTTTTTTTTGTTTTTTTGGCAGAACCAGGGATTGAACTCAGGCCCTTGTGCTTCCCATGATCCTCCTGTTTTCAACCTCTCAAGTGCTGAGATTATAGGTACGCACCACCATGCCCAGTGTCAATTGCTGTCTCAGTGCACCCCAGGGGCGGGGCTGGCACAGCACACCAGGGATCAAACCCCAGTCCCTGTGCCTGCCTCAGCAGGTGCATTAGTTCACTGAGCCATCTGGCTGGCCCCGGATCACCTATTCTTTCATTGATTCATTCACCTGCTTACTGTGTACTGTCCATGTACATGAGGCTATGCTGGGCGAAGAAAAGTCTGAAAGACTGTAAGATTTGTTCTCTGCCTTCTAGGAAGTCCATCTAGTAGGGGAGACAAGCATCTATGCTTTATTGATCCTGGAATGCTTTCCCCACCTGCTCACCCCGTTTACAGCTCTGAACTGCATCTTACAGCAGATGACATATCAGTTTCACTGGCTGGCTTTTTCTTTGTGGTATATAAAATGATGGCATATCTTAGTGTCTTGCACAGATAAGATAGAGTGTATGAAAGTATTAAGCAATAGTTTAGTGATACAAACCCCAAGTGGATTTGCTGTTTGAGACTAAAATCCTCCATCTTTGCCAATATATCTCTTGGGTTTCTTTCCCTTTGCAAAGAATGTGTCATAAGCAATAAGGTTCCTTTTCCGGTTATTCACAGAAGCTTGGCAGAATACCTTTCTCCATTCTGAGGTGGGAAGTGGTGGTGGCCTAGCATATGGGCCGTGAGAAAATCAGCAGCAACAGCCCCAGGTAGCAGTTCTTCAAGCACTTGTGAAATTGATGTTGGTCCTCTGTCTCTTCGGTGGCAAGCCACCGGCCATCTGCACCTCCTAGGCCTTCTGACAGGCCCTGACCTGTAACAGGAAGGTAAACGTGTACCTGTGTGTGTGCATAGGTGTGCATATACCAAGTGAGATATATGTAAATGAGTGAGTTTCTGTGATGAAGCCAAACATGTATTACAAAACAAGTGTCCTGTGACCACTAATCTTGGCTTCTTGGCCAAAATTCAGAAAAATTTCTTACAATCTATCTAATGTTACAGGGGATTTCTTCTCTTTCTTTTTTTGGCTTCACCCTTCTTCACCCAAAACAGCAGTGGCTCCTGTTGCCAGTGCTGAACCACTGCCATGTTCTATTTATTTAAGCAGCTGTGTTTACACAGCATGCCAAGGTATCTGGCTTCTAACTTATGGGGGCAAAGAATAGACAGCGTTTAGACAGATTCTGAGAATGACCCTGGGGGTTAATTACATTCTTAGGAGCCTGTGAGATACGTGGAGTGCTCGAGTCACATGCACTGACATAATAACATAGTCCCAATCCTCTAATTCAATTATTAATATAGCACACAAAGACTGTGAATTCTTCTATCACTCTTGACCATGCAGAATGTGAAGATGGTCACTGTGTAACTGAACCTGTCCTTGACATTCACTTGGATGATGGCTTCGATTATGATTTTGTATCAGGAGGGGTAGATGATACAGTGGGGAGCAGCCCCTAAGACTCCTGCACATATTAAATTACTGCAGCCTTTAGAACTGCAGACAATAAGCCTGTGTGCAGCTAGCGGGAAGCACAAGAAATGCTCCAGGAGGAACCGGAAGCCATTAAGGGACTGGCCTTCTGCAGGAATCTGACTCATGGCACAAACACAAAAGCGTCAGGTGGCAGTAACTAAGTTATCCAGGCCTCTTCTCTCTGGGCTTTTTGCCTGCTGCCATGTCCAAGTAGTCACTTGGGGCTGCCTCAGGTGACCCACTAGTGGCCGAGGCTGTCATTTGGAGGTCTCACACGGCGGGGAGCAGACTGCTCCTGCTGATCTGATGCTCTGCCTCATTTGGCTATTCCAGTATCAACTCCCCCTGCAGTTCTTGTTCATGTGGGGGATTTCCAAAGATAAAGCTTGGGAAAGGGACAGGCCTGTTCCCATTGCTTGGCACATATTCCCTTGGTCCTGCTGAGGGCTACTTTCCCTTTCATTAACTATAAAAGCACAAAATTCCTGTTATTATTTAGATCTTGCCTGATACTGTAAATTCACTGACTTTGAATGTATCCCCCAGGCTTCAGACACTAAGGTGTTTTCCAGTTTGAGAGGTAATGCCAAATAACAAACTTCTATTTATTCTTCAAGACCCAATTCAGATGTTTTGGCCTCTGTGCTCATTTGTGATTACCCTTCCGGCTCTCATTTTACCTGGTACTCTGACACTGTTACTAGGTACCAAAATTATTTGTATACATGGCTGGCTTTGCCAGATGTGGCATCCTCCAGGCCAGGAAGCCTGTCTTATTATTTTAATTTATTTATTTATTTATTTTGGCAGAACCAGAGATTGAACTCAGACCCCTGTGATTGCCAAGGAAGTGCTTATTCCACTGAGCCATCTCCCCAGCCCTTATTATTTCTTTGCATATTAACCCTAGCTAGCTGGCTTGTGATAAAAAAAATTATATTCTTGCCAAACATTGGTGGGTTTGGGGGTTCATTCATTCATTCACATCTAAAAGTACTTTCTTCTCCTTAAGATGTGAACATCACTGTTATTTATTAAGTGCCTTGATATAAAAAAAAAAAAAAAGCCAAGCGTATCAGTTAGGATGGTTTAAGCCTCAAGGAGCAATCAAAATGGTGTAAATGATGGGGGGAGCAGGTTGTTTCTGAAATGAGAGGTGGATGTGGGCCGCAGTCCAGAATGGTAACTCAGCAGTTGAGGTCCCCTTAGAACCCATATGGTTTCCTCCTTTCTGCTCCACCTCCTCAGTGTGTCAGCAACACTTCTTTTGGTCTAAGAAGGTGAAGTCCACCAAGAGGAAAAGCATTTCCTCTCCTGGCCTGTTTTTATTATTGAGGATAGATATCCTTCCTGTCCTCAGGAACTTCCTGTCTCTACACGTAATGTCTCCTTCAGTGTCACTGATCAAAACGTAGAACTGATCACTGACCACACAAGTGAGACAATCATGAGGATGTAAGCCAGTCCTGAGGTAAGCCTAGGGCTGAGGACAGGGATTGCCTTTCCTGAGCATGTGAGAGGGAGAGCACACAAGCATAAATGGGGTTCAAGGGAATGGGACAGAGCCAGGGGCTAGGCATTTCATAGGACCAAGAAGTTGAACAATTTTGACACATCAGTAGAAGGAAAGCCTATGAAACTATCGCAAAGAACTACATGAATCAGCATAAAGCGACTTCCAAGGTAAAGTAGATGTGAATTTCTACTGAGTCTAACTTTTAATTATTTATTCGTACCCCAAAATTTATGAGAATATACTGTATCAGTGGCTCTCTAGGCTTGTGGGGTGAGAGAGACAGAGAGACAGAGACAGAGACAGAGGTGAGAGAGAGAGAGAGAGAGACAAGGATACAGAGAGAGGATGGGAGAAAGAGAGAAACAAGGAAAAAGGAGGATGAAAGACTAGGTTCACTACAGAACTTACTTTTTTACTTTGCATTTCTTATACTAAATTCAGTAAGTATGCCTTCCTTTTTAAAAGGCAACCACCAAGAAAACCTGAACATGAAAAGCATTTTATTTATTTTTTATTTTTTGTCTTTTTGAGACAGGGTCTCACTATGCAGTTCAGGCTGGCCTTGAGCTCACTTTGTAGCTCAGGCTGGTCTTGAACTCACAACAATCCTCCTGCCTCAGCCTCCCGAGTACTGGGATTACAGGCATGCACCACCATGCCCGGCTTATGAAAAGCATTTTAAATGGCCAATTCTCATCTCTTAAGTTTTAGTTTTTAGATATCTGCTGTCACAATCCATATGGTACTGAAATTAACTTTTTATTGAACCAGTGATTGAACTCAGAACCTTGTGCTTGCCAGGCTGGCCCACGTGCCACTGAGCTATCTCTCCAGCCCCTCCAATTCTCATCTTAAATGCAAGAGGTCAATTACAGATGTGGTTTCTTTCCAAGAACTATAACCAACTTTGGAAAAATGAAAGGGACAACTGCTCCAAAAGTTTTGCCCATGAGCCCAGAAGTTAAACTCTTACTATGGATGAACTCCATTAAACTAGCAAATTGTCTTCACAGAAAATCCAAGTTTTTACCACATGGAATCATGCTGTTTGCTGGAGAAAGGTGTCATACTTGGACCTGGGTACTGACGGTGCTGACTCACCTCTAGGAAATCCATTGGCAGAAATCTTCCAAGAGGCCACGTTGACACTAAAAACCTGTCTGATGCCCAGACCTCCCTGAAACTCCAGTGTCTTCCTGTTTCTCGAATGTCTCTGTCAGGGATCAGTCCTGAGGGTAAGTCCTCTGAGATCTACCTTCCATTCTTCTGCTGGCTAAGCAATTGTGACTGCTCAGGCAAGTCCTACATGGCTTTGATGTTCACTGAATACCTCTGAAAAATAAATATTATTTATTTGAAGAACAGACTTTGAGTCATTAAAAAAAAATTCTAGAGCAAATCCCCTGGCTATCTGAAACAGTCCTTCTGGGAACTCCCTTTGGTTACTATAAAAATAGGTGGATAAATTCAGTGCAGGGTCAGGATGCTGTGTATGTTGTTGATTAACTCATCCGGTGTCACTTGGAAAGTATGACATGGTGGTATAAATGGAATAGGTACTCTTTTTCCACAAAAATACACAGACCAGAATTGGGGAAGGAAGCTAGGGCATGAGGCATACTTTCAGCAACGGGCCATGGTGATCTGAAGCGGTCTCTTTTTTCCTAGATTTACGAAAGCATTATGCATTACTGGGTCTCAAATTTTTCTAAGCTCATTTTTCCTAGTAATGGGGATTGAACACGGGTGCCACATCCGCAGTCCCCTGCCCATTTTGTGAGACATGATCTCCCTAAGTTTCTAATTGGCCCAGGCTGGTTCACACTTGCAGTCCTGCCTTTGACTTCCTGAACACTGGGAGTACAGGTGCATACCACTGTGCCTGGCTTTCAAAGCACTTTCTCAGTACAAGGGGTAGTAAAATACTATAGACTGCATCTTTCTTAGAACAAAAATTGGATTTTTGAAGAGTATCTATTCTTGACCTTCAATTCCCCCCACCGCAAAACAATAACTACATAAATACACACACACACACACACACACACACACACACACATGTGGGTTTTCCATGATTCTCTAAACTGGGGCGGTGAATACCCACTCTGAAAAAGAACACTGCCAACTCAGCTCCCACCATGTAGAAATAGTGGTTCAAGGTCCAGCAAGATAGCTTAGCAGGCTAAACACTTGCTTAGGCAAGCAAAGGGATTGGGGTTCTATACCCAGCACCATATGCTGCACAGGCTCCACCCCTGGGCACACTGGGCCAGCCACTGAGACTGGGTGTGGTGGCACATGCCTATAATCCTAGCACTGGGGAGGCTGAAAATAGAAGGATCACTATGAGTCCAAGCTGCGTAGTGAGATCCTGTACCAGACACATTAGGAAGCAAGCAAGCAAGCAAGCAAGCAAGCAAGCAAGCAAGCAAGCAAGCAAGCAAGCAAGAAAGAAAGAAAGAAAGAAAGAAAGAAAGAAAGAAAGAAAGAAAGAAAGGAAGAAAGGAACAAATCATGGTCCACCACTTCCAGGCTGGCAAAACATGTCTACTGTCCAAATTTCACCTGAGGCACCAACTTGGTAATTCTGCCCTGGGGCTTTGTGGAAAAAATTTGTTCTAACTTCTCCAGTGCTGCTGTAAGATATTTCTCAAATTCTTCTCAATCCATTCTTAGTTGATACTTACTCATTGACAACATTCCTGAGGAGTTTGAAATGTAGTAGGAAAACAGCCAGTCACTGTGCATGGTGTCATGGCTACAGAGCAGGTTTGCATGAAGGTCCCCCGAAGGAGCACCCTTGGATCTGGGGCGACAGACTGAGTCCTCCTTGTCCATGCATAACTGGAGAAGGTTTCCTACAGCTCCAAGGAGGAGCTCTCAGGCCAAGAGGGGGAAGGTATCACTGGGAAAATTTCAACTTGAATGCAAAGGCTTTTCAAATAGTTTCCAACCCATTTATCTTTAAAAAACAAAGCTGAGGAGAGACTGGGAATGGTGACACGTGCCTATAATCCCAACTCTTGGGAGGCTGTAAATAGGCAGATCACTACAAGTCCAATCTAGTAGTGAGACCCGAGCACCCTGTAAACCCTTCCCCAAAATACAAAAAAAAAACCAAACAAACAAACAAAAAAAAACAGAAATAAAAAACCAAAGCTGAAGCAACAACTCTGGACTAGAGAAAAACCTAAAATGAACTAGAAGGAAGATATTATGCAGGGAGGGTTCCTTCTAATATAGCTCCAGCTTGAGACAGTATTTATTCCATAAATTAATGACATGGTGCTACATGTCTGTAATCCCAGCACTTGGGAGGCTGAGACAGGAGGATCGCTACAAGGTAGCCACTTGGGAGGCTACCTTAGGCTACACAGAGAATTCAAGGCCAACCTGGACAACACAGGGAAACCCTGTCTCAAATGACCACCACCACCACCACAAAAAAAATGAATGAGTATTTATGCCAGTCAGGTGATGTTTTTATGGAGGTAAAAAAGACAGACGAAAATTCCCATTCCCACAAAGGTTATTCTAGGAGGGGAAGCGGGGAAGGCATCACAGCTAAGAATGCGTCAGGGATTGTTAAATGCTATGATGAAAATAAAACTTCTTGGTGTAATGAATTGCACTGGGTGGTGAGGAAAGACTTTAAAGAAGGTAGAATTATGCTGAGATCTGCATGGTAAGAAAATGTCTAGGTCATGGAAGGGACATTTGAGGAACAATGGGTACAAAGGCCCTGAGGGGCAGCTTGACATTTTTGAGAGAGGTAAAACCAAGTGCAAGTACAATGAATGACTGACAAAATAGGCAGAGTTTTGGACCTGTATACCAAGTACAAAACTAAACTTGTTCCAAGGGCAATGGCAAGCCATTGATGCTTGTAAACCAAGGAATGATAGATTCTTTTGTCTGTATATTTTGCTGTGGAGATAGAACCCACAGCCTTGTGCATCCTAAACAAGCATCCTAAACTACCACGGAGCTACAACCCCAGGATGAACATAGTCCAATTTATTTTTTTTTCTAATTTGCATTTTTAAAGAGTCTCTCTGGCCCCATTAAATAGAATGGGAAGGGCAAGAACAGAAACCACTGATATTTCAGAAGATTTTTGCCAAAATCTACTGTCTGAAAATTGCCATATGCATCTGTTCAGATCTTTGTGAGTTAGGAACTATGGGAAGGACCCAACTGAAAAGCTTATCTCTGATATCCACTTCCAAGACAGTTTCCTTATGCACAGGTGTCATGCCCAGGTGCTCCTTCTCTTTCTCCAAATGTCAACCCATTACCCATGTTGCGTCTCATAGTCATTTGGACTCAGAGGAGTTGTATTGCTTACAGGAAGCTCATTTCTTTTTTTTTTTTTGTCTTTTTTGAGACTGGGTCTCGCTATACAGTTCAGGCTGGCTTTAAGCTCACTTTGTAGCTCAGGCTGGTCTCGAACTCACAACAATCCTCCTGCCTCAGCCTCCCGAGTGCTGGGATTACAAGCATGCGCCACCACACCCGGCAGGAAGCTCATTTCTAAGAGAAAGAAGTAGGAGCTCCTACCCTGTGTTCTGCCACACAGCATCACTTCTCCAGATCCACTTGGTCAAGTTACTCAAGGAGCTCACCTACTTTCAAGAGGTTGGACAAATAGACCCCGTCTATTGATGGGCTGGGGCAACTGAGCCACATTACAGAAGTGCAGGTGGGATGGGAAATTCTTTTCCAGCCACCTTTGGAAATTATGGAATGACACAAACAAGACCATTCTAGCAATTCAGGCCAGAGGTGATGGCCACTTAGACTTGGGTGTTTGCACTGGAGAGAAGGATTGATTCAGAAGTATGTGTAAGAAGAATATATGGTAACTATAAGGTACCAGTAAATGTATCTGAGTCCTTATGAACTGAATCACACTTTACAAGATTGTAAGATGGTTGGGTGTTAAAAGCCACAAGAACATATGATCTATTCACAAGGGCTACACATTATTGGCATGCTGCAAACATATATTTTGTTTTAAGGTGTCAGCTGTTAGGGTTGGAGTTTAATGAAATCTAAACATCAGAGCTGTACAGTAAGATCAAAGTACTGGCCCTCAGTACTTTCAACTCTGCCATTGATTCATTAGGTGGTACAAATATTTGGATAGGTACAAATATCCAGTCACCAAGGATCCTTTGGAGGATGAAGAGGGCCCAGCAATATCGCATTTTCAAAGGCTTTCAAGGCAATGAATACATTTGACAACAAAATGATCAGGACAGTTTTTCTTACACATTCATTTATTTGAGGAGAGTTTTTAAGTTATGAGAGCTAGTGCACTAAAGAGGGCATGTGACAAAAGTGTTTGGGGCGGGGTTTAGGAGTGACAAAATGCGGGAAGCTATTTTCCTATTTTATCTGTTTTCCTATTTTAAAATGAGAGAATGATCTAGAATCTTCCTCAGAGTCACCTAATGAATCAATGGCAGAGTTGGTCCTGAAAGGTGTATCTCTCGCCGCTAGTGTGGGGCTCCCACCAGCCATTCTGCTCAGAACACAGCCTCGTTCTGTCCCATGGTCATACTGGACGCTGGCTACACTCAGCTGACTTTCAAATAGTGTCAGAAGGTTGGTAATCCGCTCTCAGTACTGGAAAAGAACTCTAAAATATAGTTTGCTGATGGTGCTGCAGTTGCAACTCTTCATGAATTGGACAATGCAAAATGTCCAATCAACACTGTGAGACCACTTACTATGTTACTAAATGTCTTGTAGAATATTTTTTAAATGTACGGAATGCCTAAGATTCTGATGTCATCTTGGCATTCTCAGTTTTTAAATCTTTACATTCCCACCCACTCCCCCTCAAACCCTCATGACCTCCAGGATCTTTTAGATTGGAGCATAAGAAGAGGCCTTACTCTGGGTGGTGGTGGTTGATTTCTACTTTATGTTGCAGATGCATGATTTTTGTTTTTGTGTTCCTAGCAATCGAGGTAGGCAAAGCTCAAGTCCAGACATAGGTAAGCTTATGTCTGTATTCCTAAATACAGTCTTGTAATTTAATTCTCAAGTACTTTTAATTTTGTAACTCCTTAGTGTTTTCTGTCTTTTTTTTTTTTTTCAGTACCAGAGATGAAACTCAGGACCTTGTGCTTGGCAGGGAGGCACTTAAGCCACTGAGCTATCTCCCCAGCCCCCTCCATAGTGTTTTCTTTCTTCCCTTTTCTTTTTTATTTTTGGTTCTTTGACACAATGTCTCACTGTGTAGTCCAAGCTGGCCTTGAACTCACTGATTCTTCTGCCTTTCTGCTTCTTCAAAGGGTAAGATTACAGGCATGCAACACCATGCCCAGCTTAATTTCTTAGTATTGTCTATAGCCAAATAAAGTGAACCCAGTTTGCTTCTATTCGTCTTTTATTTATACAAATTGAACACTTGTACTAGACAGAGAACTGGTACTTGCACAGCACCTTTATTGCATTTGCTGGGATCCAATTAATGACCCAAAGATCCCATGTTTTCTCATGCTATGTTTTGTTTCACAGTTGAGCTTATTCAAAAAATATTACCTGCCCACACAGAGGATCTATAAAATATTTCTTCTTGAACTCCGTTAAAAAACAGTTTGTTGGCCCTAGTGTTGGAAGACCCTGCCTTGGGGCTGGTACTTGGGAATACGGAAACCTTGCCCATGTATTTTGGTGTCTGCTCAATAAGACTGTAGCACAAAACCTTATACCTTGTTAACGTTTCACAATTGCACTGACGAGTTTAACTGCATCCAAGACTGGGCCTTTAAGGTATTTTAAGGTATTAAATCCCAAATACCTTAAAATTTCAATGCCTCTAGCCATAAAAACTGACCATTCAGAAGGTTTAAGTTGTATTATTTCAGGAGAAACACTACAAAATCAATGTTTAAGCCATAGATTTTTCGAGCCCGTTTACATTAACCCTCACACATTTCATCAGGCTCTAAGTCAGACATTCAGGCATGCTCCTCTGTAAGTTCTTTGTGGAAGTATCAATATTAACTTTGCATCAATATTGATATTTTAGTTTGAAAAAATTTCTTACAGAATCCCAGGACCTGTCCTCCTTCCTGCTTCATGAAGCACTTTCTCTCTGGCCTACAAATTCAAGTTCTTTCTTAACTAAGTACAGATTGAAATATTTCACTATTGATTTGAACAGGGGCCAAGACTGAGGATAAAAGGAAAACTTCTGTCAGTGGCTTATTGTCAGCGCTTTCTAAAGATGTAGATTTTTCTGACACTGGCGAACAACATTTTCACAAACATCCACACCACCTTCAGCACCTCTGCTAGACCCACAATTCAGGTCACTTTCTTTCTGACTGCTCTGCCTCTAGCCTTTGACCTTCTGGATAGCCAACTCCAATGCTCCCTGTCCCATCAAAATAATGTATAATGTAAAAAGGAAAGGGGGAGGGGAGAGCTTAGCCCTCCCGCTACTGAGGAGCACTTGAAATTCCTTGCATTCCTTTGCATTTAACAGCATGTTTACCTAATCACCATCTTATTAGGATTAATACCAGACAGTGCTTCAAGCTCATTTACTGAAAACAAAGTGGCTCCCATAGATTGCAATTTTTTTTTCTACTACCAATCAAAGAATGAAGTTTTAAGTAGCTACTTTCATTTGCAGAAATGGTGTTGGAAAAATACAATTACAAAAAGAAGCGTTCAACCATACTCAACATGGCCTGTGGATGTGGGCTATTTTCATGCAAAGGTTTCTCTTGCTTATTACATTGACACCACAATGATTTGATACTTAAAATGCTGCCCTCTGAACTCATACTCTGCCATATAAATCTCATATAAGGATGGAGACCCTAAGGGTCTGACTTATGTACAAATAAAGTTTTAAAAATTCACAAATTTAGCTTCAGATTCCTTCTTGTGACCTGCAATGCCTTTTTAATGTTGAGTATACATTTCTCAGAGATTACCTTCATGCATAGTTTTTCTCTCAAAGATTTGCAATGAGTCATTGTCCTATTTTCTTTCATAGATTAATTCCCTATCATTTTCCAATAAGGCACTTCAAATCATTCCTAGCATGTTGTAAATTGTATTTGAATGGCTGCAAATACATGAGCTAGACTGTTCCCAATAACTCTAGGTATTTCCTAAAGATATCGAATAGCACACACTCCGCTGTTAGGTAAATATTTCTTTATTAAATGATTAATTTCATAAATAAATTCTTTTCACTGAATATAAAATTAAAATCATTTACAAATTATTCCAGTATTACATTTCCCCTCCCTCCCCAAAAGCTACGTTTTGATAAATAAAAACATTCAGTCTTAAAACACCTGATTTCTGTTTGCAGTTTAGAGTGCAGGTACCTGCCTCTAACGGACACTCATGGAGCATCCCCCCGCAGGAAGGGATGGAAGACCTTCCCATCTACTTCTTGTCCAAGGACAAATGAAAGCTTTCATTGTCCAACTAATCTTATTAACTCTATTACAACTGTAGAACCAAAAGAAAAAAAAAGCCTAGAGGAAAAATACACTTAGCAAATAATTTACAAACAGAAAACAGAACGTCACCCATACCACAAGCTCCAAAATGAAGCAGTAACTCATGCTCCAGTACTATGAAGCAAAGTATTCGCCGAACACGGCTGCATCAGTGCCCTTCCGCACCACCCCCTGGCAGTTTCCAAATTCCCTACTGCCACTCAATAATGAGTGCTGCATCCCTCCTACACCGAGTCCCTCCACCCACACTGCCCCCACCCATCTCAGGGATTCTCAAAGAACGCTCTCTCCTTTGTCCACCCTTTCGTGGGAAACCCAGGTAGCATTTAGTCCCTAAATTTGTGAATGTCGTTGAATAGCCTGTAGAAAGGAAAGGCTGCTTCATTGGCATGCGGGCAGTTATAGTTGCATCTGCAGGACTGGATCATCATGACGTTCTTGGAAAACATCTCCCCATCTTCACAGCGGAAGCGCATCTTGACAGTTCTGGTCTGCTGGGGCGTGCAGCACCGGCCATCCACGCAGGAGCCGCAGTACTTGGGTCGATATTTTTTGACACTAGAACATCCAGCATAGGTAAACCTCACAGGTTCGGGGGATTTCTTGGTCTTGCTGCATTTCTTGCCCTTCTGTAAGACAGAGAGGGGAAAAAGTAAGTCATGCGACTTCAATTTCTTGCAAGAGAGGGTCACATCCCACCCACCTGCCAAGAAGTTTCCAGTCCCTGAAAGAACTTACTTTCAGGCTGCTGTACACTGGCTGTCCACAAGGCCGCACTTCACAAATCCGGGTTTCTTTCACCAGGCGGCATTCAGGGTTGTCATTGGTAACGCGTGTGGAGATACCAGTTCCACAGGTCTTTGAGCACTGGGACCATGAAGTTGTTTGGACGATACACTTCTGGCCATGCAGAGGGTTGTAAAGGATTCGCGGGTCCATGCCAAAGACTATAGAGAGATACAACACAAGACTTCTCAGAGGCAGGCTCTCACACACATTCATCTCCATTGAGTTTCAGACTAAGAATGCATTTTAGGTGAGCGATTTAAGGATTCAGTTTCCACTTACCAGGGAGCCGCTTCAGCGAGCTGCCTTTTCCGACTGCAATCAATTCATTGTTTCTCGTTAACTCCACCTCGGAAGCATCGAATCCCAGGCTCTTGGTGAGAAGGCCGTCCTGGTCATCCATGGAGTCCTTGACACCATCCTCGTCACAGACCCACTCCTCACAGCACTGCCCGGTGACTTTGACCAGCCGAGGGTTTGGACAGCCCAGGTTGGGAAGAGAGAGCTCTTGGGGACACAGAGGAATGCAGCCCACAGCGCCATCAATACATGTACACTGATGTTTACAGTTGGGCTGGAAGCTTTCCCCGTTCTGGTAGATTCTGGAGTTATACTCGCAGGGTCTGCCCTCTGACTGAGCTGGAAAGATCACCAAAAAGAAAAAGGGACAGAGATTAATTTAAGAACTCCAGCCATGACCTGAAACTCATACATATTTTCTGCTGTTAAATTCAATTTATGGTAAAGTTCCCTACAATTCCCCGGAGACTCCAGACCAGAACAATAAGTTAGTCAGGAATCACTTTTCCGTATGCGCTTTTCGTTGGGCCCAGACACACTGAATTGCATTCCAGACTGCTGAAATCATGTGCCTTTCTGCCAAGCTACCAACAACAAAGCATCACCATACATGGTCTCAAAATTACTAAACTTCTGGACTATGGGGACTATTATTTTTTTTAAAGGGGACAAACCACAAGCATCTTACCTCTGCAGATCCCCTTCAGAGCCGTGGAGCTGGCGCCGAAATTGCATTCCAGCCCCTTGGTGTGGTCGCAGGGCTGCGTTTTGCTGCAGTCTTCGTTGAGCTGCTTGGCGCAGACCTTGCAGCAGCCGCAGCCGTCTCGGACCAGCCCAACTCCAGGGGCGCACTTGGGTGCCTCCAGGGGGCAGTGGCAGGCGGCGGGGCAGGTGGAGAGCGCCTGGGAGCGGGAGAGGAGGCGGTGAGATGCCGTGCGGTGCAGCGCAGTGCGCTGCGCAGGAGGGGCGCAGGGGCTGCCCGAGAGGGGCCGCGGGGCTCCGTTTCCGTGGACTGGGGACCTCTGACCCCCAGCCAGCCAGCCCCACCTTCCCGGCCGCTGCGCGCACTAAGAGGCCCCCTGACACGTCCTCAGGGGGCTTAAAGAAACAGCTGCCTCCAAGCACCACCAAACTTTCCAGTCTAGCTTTTGCTGCCTTGGGAAAAATCTGCTACGCGGGAACCGGATGGGACAGCGGACGGGCAAGTAAGTAGTGGCGCGAGCGAGTCCAACTCACCAGTCTGACCAGGTGGAGAAGGGTGACGGCGACAGCGAGCGCCCGGGCGGTGCGGGGGTGCATGGTGGCGCGCAGGAGGAGCCGGACGGGCAGGCAGGCAGGCGAGACCGAGGCTCCGGAGGGCGTCCTTCTCTCGAGGGCCTGGCGGCAAGGCGCAGAGGGTGCAGGCGCTGCTCGGGGGCGCTCTCGCTCGCGGTCTGCCCAGGCGCTCGGAGCCCGCCTTTTATACCGGCCAGCCGCGGCGCCGCGTGTTGCAGTGACGTCGGCTCTGTCTGCGCGTTCCAGAATTCTCAAACATCTCAGGAATGTTGGTTGGCGCGGGCTGCTGCCAAGCGCCTCCCCTGGCTCCATTGCACCTTTGGAGGGGGTTGCGCGCGCGCGGGGGGGGGGGGGGGGGGCGGACGGGACCCATCAAGAAAACAGTCCGTTTTTCCACTTTAAATAACGACTTCCACTGCGGAGGAATCCTTTGGGCGTGATGTTTGTGATGATGATGGAAGGGTCCTGGCCATGCGGCTTGGGTGCTGAGGGGTGCAGTTTAGAACTTTGCCTGGACTGAGAGGGTAGGAGGATCTGAGAGGGAGGAATAAAAGTCGTTTTGTTGGGTGATGCCCCATTGATGGGCAGCCACGGAAGCCCTCACCCGGGAAAGCGAGGAGCACAGCACTGTGCTTGTTTACGACCAAGGTGAGAGTCAGGTTATCTATGGAGAAAGTCCACGGGGAGAAGGAACGTGTCTAGGAGCCAGGAATCTATTTGTGGACTTCGAACAGGCATGATCGGATCAAGTCCCAAAACTTTAGTCATGTTTATTAGCCAAGTTAAGTGTATTGCAAATTAATACCCACAGTGGCAATTATGAATGAGAAGGGGGGGTCAACTTCCCTCTTCCTCTGGCAAATTCCCAGACAGAGGTCTTCCCCCTCCCCCGGCCCCCTCCTTTCCTTGGTATGTTGTACTTGTTTGTTTTTGGAGGTTCCCACTTAGTTCCAGCCCACTGCCTGGGCTGGAAGTCCTAGAGGAAACGAACACTGGGAGTTCTCCGGGAGGCTGACTTCAACTTCCTCGCGGATGCGGGAGTCGGGGTAAGCCCTCCCTGCCTCCCTTGGCGGGCAGGCTGTGATGGGAACTGAGCGCCAGCCAGGAGTCGAGGGGACCACCGTGGAGTGATTTGGCTCGAGATCATCACCTGCCAATATCGCCAGGCCAAAACAGACGCCAGCAGCACCACCGTGCCCGGTGCATCTCTGAAAAACAGTAGGCTCCTTAAAGCTGAAAAGGTTGCCGGGTCTCTTGTTTTCCTTGGGACCACTTGGAAGCTGTCCATATCAAGTGAATCGCAATGCCTTGCTCTCCAAGTAGAGGAACTAGGGATTTAGGCTGTAACCGTGTACTAAAACTATTAACAGATTTTAAGAACTTTTTCCACCCACGAGGCACATACAAGCACTCTCATAGGCAAGTTATGTGAACATCACCAGTACCATTAGCGTGATTGATGAACTTTTACTGAACGTTTCAGAAACTATCTTGTGTGATTTAAATTAAAAAATTATGTCAGCCTCCTCCCCACTTGCTAAAATTTTTAAGGCCGTTTGAGTCTTCACAGTTTAGGCAGTCTTGCTTTAAAAAAGGCCTTCAGTGTTGACTTTTCTGTGAATGATTCTGGCGAGCAGAGTGAGAAGCTACTGCGATGAAAACAGACTCCAAGGAGAACTGGTACAGGAAAGAGTTAAATTCATTCATTCAAAAGTACCCTTTCATAAGTCCAAGAGGTATTTGTTAGAGGGCGTAGGATCTGTGAGGCTCTCTGGAGGTGGGGACTTTTTGAGACAATGGGTTGTCAGGTGTTATGCAAATAAAGGGGGAAGTGTCTGAACCCTGCCTCCCACTGCAAGCCAATCCATCAATTATTAATTAAAAACTTTTTTCCCTTGTCTTAGCATTGCATTGTTTCTTTCTTAAAGAGGGGGAGGGGAAGGAGGAGACGCAAAATAGGGTGGGAGGAGGTGGTGGAGAAAGAATAGAGAGGAGGGTTCCTGGCTTCTGTTGTGGCGTCTTTTCTATTTGACTTCATGGTTGTAAGTATTTCCAGATGGTGAATCAGACACCAGACGTAACAATATTTCCATATTTGGGTATAGCAGTAGCCTGCGTTTTTAACATTTTTCTGCCTCTGTTATCCAACCACAAAGCATTCTTGACAGTTTCAAATGTTGTTAAATATAGCCTTAACTTCTGTTCCCAGAGCAGGAAATTCTTTGGAATTCCTTGTTTTTCACGCAATCTGTCTATCACGATTTAAAATAAAATTACAGTGGATGATCCAATTGGCCATTAAATATCTTGTTCCTTTATGGGATGGGGAGGCGACAAAGAGATCCAATTTGCTGTACCACGGTCAAACACACACACACACACACACACACACACACACACACACACACACACCATTCCAGGGATTCATTGAAAAATCAGATTAAAGTTTTTGACAAGGATGTGTGGGTTTTGTTTCTGGACTTCAACTGGGGAATCTTTATAAATGAGTTTTCCCCAGAGGAAAAACTGCGAGAACCACGCCATCAGCCGCCCACTTAAAGCAGGGGGTGTGTAGTGGGATGGGGTGGGACGCCGCCGAGGTGGAGAAGCGGGTGAGACTGGTGTAACCTGTGCCCACAGCCTTTCCATATAGGATGTCCTGGTGCTCCTGCTCCTAACGACATCAAGTAAGAAGAACAGCAGCCCCTCACATCCTACCCAGCGACAATCCAGAAAGCCCAGACTAGCCTGTTGCTTTCTCTTCTTGCTAAGTGGAGATCCATTTACTTTGACAGATAAGAAAGAAAAGGTGCGAATGTAACAGGTAAGTGTTTCTTGGGCGCTGATTCCGCAGGGATCTTTTGCTGTCTCTCCTCCCACTCCTCTCCAGGCCGATGCCCCAGGAGGGAATAACGGGCCGACTTGTTTCCTTGGGATGCAAGCCACGGAGAAGGGACTGCTCGTCCTCTGCAGCTCCTGGGCTTTGGCCTGGGCCATGGGAAGTCGTTCCTGCGCAGCTGCCAATGAATTCTGGGTTACCCCAAGGAGGGGGGTCACTGCCTGGGAATAATCATAACGCTAAACCTGGCGGTCCCGGTTTCCTAGCCCTAGTCCAGGGCTTCTCCACCTCCAGAGTGCATCAGAAGCAGTCGGAGGGCCGGCCGAGAGACAGATCGGCAGGCCCAACCTCAGAGCTTCTCTCTGATGACATTTTAACAAGCGCCCCTAGGTGGTGGCGAAGTTGCTGCTCTGCGGATCACATTTTGAGAACCATTGCCCAGAGCTACAGGAGTGACTGTAATAGCCGTGTGCATGTGTGCTCCTAATGAGATACTTGCCTGCACACCGTCTCACAACTGCACTTTTTACAGCAACCGTAATAGAACAGTTTATGGTGTCTGCTCAGGCCAGCGTTAAAGCTCCGTACCGCGCTTGATCACCAGGATTGTGGTGGCGGCGGGAACCTGGGGACAGACTCTCGGGCTGAGCCGAGCCTGCTGCGGGTCCCTGGGAGACAGCGTCAGGGTCCGCACACGGGAGGCCGTGCGCGGGCTTTGGGCTCGGGACCTCGGCCGCCGCCGCCCCCTGCCGCCCGCCCGCCCGCGCCCGGGTCCCCCAGCTGGCAGGACTTGAGGTTTCCGGCGGCCGCCGCACAGGACGCTTCCAGCGGCGGCCCATATTTGGTGAAAGTCTTTCAGAACTCCGTCATCCAGCTCTGGGGGGCGGCGAAAGCCCTGGGAGCCGGCCCGGTGGCCGCTTTCTTGAACAGTGCCCCAGACGAGCCCGGCCCAGGCGCGGGCAGCCTGGGGATGCGCAGGCGTGTGCGACCCCGACCCGCACCCCTGAGGAGCCAGTGGCGGCCCGGGCTGCGGGGGAGGCTGGCGCTCACAGCGCCGCGGCCCAATTGTGTCACTTTTCCCGTCCACCCCGCGGTTGACGCGTCCTCCCAGCGGGGCAGCGAGTTGCAGCGCCCCGCCAGATTTGGGGGTACGCCCAGGGCAGGGGCGCGGGAGCTGGCGTAAGGGGGCGTTTGCGCAGACGCAGCACAACCCAGCGAGGGCATGGAATATCCTTTTGGGGAAAAGCCCTCAAGGGATCCATTGTCCCCAGAAGGACACGCTGGAGCTGGCAGTTTCTCCTGTCCCACAACCCGTTCTTCCTCTGCTTCTCCTCAGGAAGTTCCCCACAGCTCCGGGGCAGTTGTCCCTGTGGCCCTGTGGACCTCCTATATGATTCATCGGTAAATTAGGAAGAGAGGCCACAGGTAGTAACATCGAGGAGTCCCTTTCTGCACTAAATATCAAGTCACCCTCTCCTACAAGATCCCTACAAGATCACTTTGATGTAGTTCACTTTGTGTGTGTGTGGGGGAGGACTCTGTTTGGCATGCCTGTTAATTCTTTTAATTGTCCGCTGCCCCCTTGAAGCAGGTCCTCTTGCCTACATCCTCCTTCGTTATCGAAGAATTGGAAGAACAGAAGATAGTGAGGAGCCAGGAATCACCCACCTAGCAGGCAGCAGAAGTGGGTTTGGACCCTCGTCTTGAGTTATATAGCCTGTTCTCTATCTTTTAAGTCAAACATGTTTGTGCCATCATTCTTCTGGAGCTTTCTCTTTGTTTAGGAGAAGCTGCTACCCCCTGAGAATTTACCCAATGAACTGGTTCTTACAGAAGACAGGGAACAGGTATTGCACTTGAACATAAAAAGCCCTTAATATAAGTGGATTTTAGGCACCTTGGCAGTGTTGGAGAAGATATTTAGGATGCAAGGTGTTCTTCTAACACCTCATAAACCACATTGCTCAGGCCGTCCCCACTTCTAGAGTAAGACTTGGCCTAGTGGGAACTATACATTTGCTATAAAGTTAAAATTTCAATATCACTTATTTGGTCCACCTTGAGTTTCTCAAGGAGCAAGAATGCTTTTAACTTGTTTTTCCTCTCAGCTATATTTATGAGTACAATTACCCATGTGATTGAAGGACACATTCTTCATTTGCTCAACCTTAGGTTTATTCATGATGTATCATGGCACTGGTGACATAAAAAAGGGAGACTTTAACATCGAACTTCCCCTGGAGGACACTCAGAGTTATTTGGTACTGTGAACAGGCTTCATTGCCTGAGAAGTTAGGTTTGGACTACTAAATTGGGTATAAAAGGGTGAGTAAGAGTTTGATAGCAGGGCAGGACATTTGGGATAGAGAGAACAGAGCCTAAGCTATATATGACAACTGTCTATTGTGGCTAGACTGTGATTCATTTTGTTTTGCTTTCTTTCTTTCTTTTTTTTTTTAGACAAGTCTCACTTTGTAGTTCAGGTTGGCCTTGAATTCACTGCGTAGCCCAGGCTAGGTTCAAACTTTCAGCAATCCTCCTGCCTTACCTTCCTGAGTAGTGGGATTACAGAAGTACACCAGCATAGCTGGCTAGGCATGGGCAATGGACAAGAGAGATCAGCTGGAACTTTGTGTAATGGGCTTGTCTATCACAGCCTTGGGACTTTGCCTATAGGTGGTGGTGAACTCTGTGAGGGCTCTAAATAATGGGATTGTCCGAACTTCCTCCTTGCAAGATGCAGTCAAGTAGCCAAAGGCTACGCCTAAGGATTAGTACCAGTTGATGTTGACCTCAAGTACTGAGAACAGTGAGGATCATCTATGAAGGACTAGTAGCTGTTAGGTGAAAATGTAAGAAAGTTTTCTCACTTTAGACAGTAATACCACAGATCTGGATTTTAATGTGAAGTTTTCAGATTTTTACAACATTAGCAATTAATTGAAGTGTTAAAATACTATCTGGACTAATCCCAGGAAACCGAAGAAGATAATGTCTATAGAGTACCAGCTATGATCTCCACTACAAGTTCCTAAGAAGCTATCCTGTCTGGCATCCAGCAACCTCTGGCCACCTGTGAACTTTCCAGGAAGAGCCACATGGTCCATTAGTTGTCTGATGGACCTCACTTACATAAGAATCAGAGTTGCCACTAAACTCTTAGTTGTAGGAGTTCATGCCCTATCAGTCAAATCAGAAAATGTGGTGTTTTCTTATATTCTGCTTTATCTAGGCCCCAAACACTACTCAGCCTCTCTTTCCTCTGCACCTGAATATGTGTTGTCAGCAGCTAGCACCACCTTGGCACATGGTAGGAAACACTTTTTTAGGGCATCTGTATCCAATGGGAACTCTATCTGTTTATTTCCTCTGCCTGGCGCCTGTCCACAGGAAGCCAGGCATATCTATCTAAATCCCTTACCATACAGAACTGCTTGTCATGTGATAACACAGAAACATTTCACTGGAAAAGACTGGAAGGCACCTCTCCCACCCCACCCTGCAATCCGTCTTAGAGACGGTTGAGCAACATCAAATATAGTAATGATAAGTTACTATCAGATGACTTGGCTCCACAGTCATGGCATCAAAAATTAATCTCTGCCACTCGCATTTTTATTTCTGGAGATACCTGTCTCTTAACTGCCCACTTCAAACCACACGTACCACATTCAGAATTTACAAAGGATGTGATTTTATGGAGTAGATGAGCACACAGATAGATCCTCCAGAGAATGAAGCCGTTTGTTTGTGCCAGCTTTTGGCAGGTCATGGGGATTAAGTGTAAGGGAGGATTCTGGCAGTTGGGCTGATTAACTGAAGTAAAACATAAGACACGTTTAGCGCTTAGCACGATACTTGGCACATAGTAAGAGCTTAATAATTTATAATTATTCTTACTGCCAAGTACCATCATTATCTTAACTTAGTTAGCATAGGGTGGGCTAGTCTGACTCTAAAGAATATCCATCTATTCACTAGATTAGAGGAATTCTGCTTAGAAGATCAGCAAAATTCTCTGATATATATCTGACTGATGAAGGGATTACAGAGATCCATTGAGCCCGGTTATCTGGTGTGCACTGCAGCACTCGTGGCCAAGCAAGTACTCAGACAGCAGTGGCTGTGTGGCATTGCTGCTCTGCTTGCCACAAGTGCTGGACCAGGTGAGGTTTGGGCCCCAGTTTCATGTTAAGAGGGACAGGATTGCCCCAGCTCAGGCTCAACGCTCTCGTGTACCTAAAAGAGTCAGCTAGGTAAAACCATTCTGTGCCTGAGGATCTGTGCTGACTGCTGGTTGGCCTTGTCACTGGGGTGTCATAGGGACAGTTGGGACTGTGTGTGGGGCCTGGGGTTTCTCTACTGGGGGTTAAATAGTTAATATAGGAGGTTTCAGATGATGTTGATGAGCAACCATGTTTAGTGTTTTATACATAAACTAAGTTCACCAGAACTTAGGAACTGGTATACATACCTTTCATTGTTAAAGTTGAGGAGAGTATTCCCAAGGCCATTCTTTTCAGGGATAGCTGGTTCGCTATTTGTTCTCTTTGAAATCTGCTTTTAGGTTAAGATGCTCAGTCTGCTGCAGCTCCTTCATTTCCCCCAAATGACTGATTATGAATCTATCACTTAGGTATTTTTCTCGGTCTTCCTTTAGCTTGTGTCTTCAGTAATTGCTGATCCCAGTGTATTGATGACAGTGTGATAAGGAGTGAGTTAAATAATGAAAAAGGGCCCTGCCTGAACCTGTACTTATTTCCTCTTTAAAAAAAAAAGGTGGATAGAAAAAGAGATGTGCCAGGGTAGAGGAGGAGCATTTCAGTGATTTAGAGATACCTCTATTGTGAACTTCGTCATCGTTGATTTTGTTACCTGAGGCAGAGGTGCCACCTCCCTTAACCTGGACCTATGACTATGGTCATCCTCACAACACTGTTACTAAGCACAGGGCCCTACAGGCACCTGCCAGTCACACCCTGTGAGCCTTTCACAAGGTATCCCTGAGGCATGGCGTAGGTGGGTGGGGGGCCCCAGGTTACGGTGATAAAGAAGAAGCATAACCCAATTGGAACTGGTCCCAGGTATTCCTATTTCTCTGAAATCTTTTATCCCTTCTTGTTTGATTAAGTTTTAGATTTGCAAAGGAAAAGAAAGCTATTTTCAAACATTTATCCCTAAAGGACAAAACCAATATGTGGCTCAATGCTTTGAGTTTTGTTTTTTTTTTTAGTTTAATTTTTTTTTTATTAGTACGTGTTTGCAGTACATTACATTTATCATGGGAAGTTGGGACACATATCCAACACATCCCAATTCTTTTTCACTCACTGACCACCCCACCCCCATTCAGTGCTTCAAACTTCTGAGGCTCTGGAGAATGCTCTTGGGAGAATAAAAAAGTATAGGATGTACACAAGGACATTGGAGACCCAAAGTTGAATGGTTCAGTTCAATGTAATGGACATGATAACTTGGGCAGTCTTCATGCTAGGTCATAAAACAAAGAGGAACAATATCTGGATTTTTGCCATAAGAGCTCTTGAAATCATGTAGATGCTTGCATACATAATGCAGTGTGTTGGGTTGATATTCAAGGAGTAGCTAAGTCATGTCTTCAGACATGTAAATCTTGTTTGGTTTGTATATTTTGGTAAATGACAAGATTAGGTGAGTTATTCCCTAACATCCATGTTCACTTTGAAGCTGGTAATTGCAGAAAAAAAATGCGTATTTTCACGGAAGACCAGAAAACTTCTGAGGAGCCTCTTAGAACCCATGGAGACCAATCTTTTGGGTGCTATTGTAAATTGGATGACTATGGTTCCTTTCTGGAAAGGAAGAAAAGGGAAGTGACAGGGCACCTTCCAAGAGCCAAACAAATAGCAATGAGACAATTTCAAAACCAACAGTTTCAATAATTAATACAGTGCATATTGTTTTCTTCACAGTAGTTATCCATACTACAAGATGCAGACATGATATTCTGTCAAAACACTATTAATACAAATCTTTCTTCTCATTGAATTAAGAGAAAGTATCTGTATATGTATTTTAACTATTTTGTATATACAGATACAAAATGGTCCTTCATTTGTATCCCCTTTTCTTGTTTAGTCTTGTCACAGATGGCTATTTCCTTGCCATCTAAATATTGTGGATGTGTGAATTCAGAAAAATAATCCAATATAGTCCAGTAGTCCATAATAGTTGTGGGCTGTCCATAGGACTGGCAATGTCAGAAGTTGTTGACTTTAGCCTTTTACAGCTCAGCATATTAATATGGCTTTACTTTTTATACCTTGTTTTTATACTTTTCTGCTGGATGGTTAAGACCAAAATAAAGCAAGACCTATATTACAAGAAATGTAACTTTTGTATCTGACAAAGTCAGTCAAATCCCCTCAGGATTTACCCTGAAACCCTGCACCGCAGTTTGTCGATCCTTTGTCAGTGTCAGCCATGTGGAAGAGTCACAGCCATTGCTTGACCAATTTGCTCTCTGTGAAAGCCTGAGAGAATGCTTTCTCTCCATGTAACTCTCCTTAGGCACATTCTACATCATTGGTCATTTTCCTCTGTGGTCCCATAATCTAGTTGATCAGTAAATTTTGAACACAAGAGACAAGACAAAGAAATGTCATAGGACTGTCCTACTGCAATGCTGTATATAATTAGATTTCTAAATGTCTGTATAAAAATATATAATTGTTTATTCCTATTTTAAAACGTTTTTTTCTTTACATTCTGTAAGGATTTAAAGTTTTTTGTTTTTTATTTTTAAAGTTTAATATATCAGGGCTGGCAAAATAGCTCAGCGGTCTAGAGTGCCTCTCAGGGACCGTGGTTCGAGCCCCAGTACCACATGCCATGCCAGCCCCTCCCCCAAGGGCAGGCTGAGCTCACCCCCCACCCCCGCAAAAAAAGAATCTGTGATGTGTAGCGAGACACTGTAATAAATAAAGGAATTTAAAAAAATAAATAAAAAATAAAGTTTAATATATCAATACTTGATGGAAAATACCTACTCCATATTATGTCTAAGATGTTTGATATTCAAACAGATAGTGAGGTTCAGCTGAACTGCCTATGTTATAGGGTAATAGTATCATTAAGCTTCTCTTCTGGAGGGTTAACAACTTAAGTTTGCAGACCAAAGGGCTGCAAGGACAGCTAACATTTTGACCATAGCCTTTCAAGGTCAGTGAGGACCTTGACCTAGAAGAACCTGTACTGTGGCATCCTGTAACTCTTTTCTTATTTTTTTAAATTTTTCCATTAACTTGACTGTATAGAGCTAGCCCTTTATACTTTCCTTAGCACTGTCATATCCATTTATATATACTTTTTTTTTTTTTAAGGAAGGGCCTACAGGGTGTTCAGGATCTCACTACTAGATCAGACTTGTAGTGATTCTCCTGTTTGCAGCTTCCCAGGAGGTGGGATTAGAGGTCCAGCACCACTCCCATCTCAGTGTACCCTGGGGGTGGGGCCAGCACAGCAGGCCCAGGGATCCATTGATATTTTTGAGCTTTTAAAAGAAGGTGCAAGTTCAAGTGAATGGGATCATGTTGGCACCACCATGATAATCAGAGAATAAGCACGGTGATTTGTAAGCCTAGATTTATACTTACTGCCTTGCTAGTTACCATGCGAGGTGATGTAGGTGGATGTGGTTTCTGTTTTTCAAGACAGATGACAGGCTCCGTGGGCAAATAGCAAAAGAAGAATGAATTGGGGATTTTGTGTTTGAAAGACATATAGAAGATGCCACAGCAGACTAAGCTAAGCTAGAGTTATGGTGTAAGCCCAGAAGGCTGTTTTGAGAAGGGAGTCAGATGCTGTCTGAAGCACATGTTGGGCAAGTACACTGAGGGGTGTGTGTGTGTGTGTGTGTGTGTGTGTGTGTGTGTGTGTGTGTGTGTCTATGCATGTCAAGGGTAAAGGATGGGAGGTACAGAAGACGCAAGGGATCAAGAACAAAAATTTGAAATATCAAGCACTTTGGAAAACAGAGGCTGAGCTGCTTTTAGCGTCTTGGCCTTTCGGCTAAGATCAAGTGGAGAGGTTGAGGCTATGTGGGGAAAGGTTAATAGGTCTGCTGGTACCCACTACTGTGGGGCAACTTCAGGTTAATAGTTTAATCTCACTAGGCCCCCAATTTCTTTAACAGTGAAATAGGAATAATAATATCTCACAGACATATTTTAGCATTATTTTGTCTTTATACTGACCTGCAACTCCAGCAAATCCCACATCCTCCGTACTGAGATTTGAACCAGGGCCTTTATACTGAGCTGCATTCCTAGTGTCTCTCAGACACACACTCAGTTTTTTAGTGAGGGTCTTAATAGCTGCCAAATTACCCAGTGTGTTAGAACTTATGATCTCCTTGCCTCAGCCTGTCATAGTGTTGGCATTAGAGGCATGGCCACCTACTTTATGGAATTTTGAGTAATAAGATGGCATCAAGGGTCAACTCTTTGGAAACTGAGATGTATCCTGTAAATGTGATTAGCACCAGCTCAGTCCATGTTTCGAGGTGTGGCTCCCACGAAGCCACTGAGAAGGGACTGGCATGTTCAGTGGTAAGCCGAGAAATTCATTAGTGGGCATAAGGATCAGGTGTAGTGGTGAGGATGGGAGAATTCACTGAGCAAGAGCAAACTTGTGGAAATCAGGCAGAGCTGGGAAGAGTGGTAGTAAACTTTGATGTTGTCATAGATGCATTGTCCTTTCTTGTTATCACAATTAATCCTGGATTCATCTGTCTATCTTTTTTTCTGTGCTTTCTGCACTTTCTAGGTATTTGCTCTGCTTTTATTTTTTTTTATTTTAGGGAAGGGTCTACAGGATGTTCAGGGTCTCACTACTAGGAAGGACTCATAGTGATCTACCTGTTTTCAGCCTCCCAAGAGCTGGAATTGCAGGCATGTGCCACCAGGCCCAGTCTCAATAGCATCTCAGCATGGGGCAGCCTGGCACAGCAGGCCCAACGATCAAAGCCCTGGTCCCTGTGCCTGCTTGCAGGCACTTTAATCCACTGATCTATTTGGCCAGCCCTGCTCTGCTTTTTTGTTAGGGTTTTTTTTTTTTTTTTTTTTTTTTTTTTTGTAGAACCAGGGATTGAATTTAGGCCCTTACACTTGTCAGGCAAGCACTAATTCTACTAATCTATCTCCCTGGACCACCTGCTCTGCTTTTTTGAATATCGGAAAAGTCTGAGTTCTGGTGCAGGGGAAGTGACCCCAAAAAAAGCCAATTTTCATGACAGGAGCATCCTGTGCTGTTTCCGAGGTCTGTGTTATGGTTTGGCTCTAATATACACACAGCAAGTCTCATGTTTGGTGACAGGGCTGAGCTGGGGGTGGGTCAGTGGGTTGGTGACCTGGAAGTGCATTTTCTGTCTCTGGCTCTTCCTTTCTCTCTGCACTTCCTGGCTGCCATAGCATGAGTGTCTTCCTCTGTCGGACTCTCCCCCCATGCCTTTCCTATATGGAGCCAGCAGCTCTAGTCTGAAACATCAAAACTGGGTCTCAGATTAAACCTGTAGGTTTAGGTTGTGAATATGAATTCTTGTTCCTGTGATGGGACAGTGACTGAGACGGGATGTGATCCCAAAAGTTAGGACTAGGGAGTCAGAGAAGGAAGAGAAGGGGCACCACAAACCCAGGGAAGACTTCTGCAGGGACATCAAGCTATAACTGGGACAATTTCCACCCGTAATTCCTTCTCCAGTTACTAGTCCTTGTTGTCTAGAACCAAACGGAGTGAATGAAGCCCAGTGCTAGAGGTCTTATATCATGACTTATATCCTCAGGCCAGAAACACACTCTTTTGGGTTCTTTGTAAACGCCTCTGTTTTGGAAAGCAGTTTGGTGTCAGTTCATAGAAACCAAGAAACATGCCAAGCTGTGAGTCACCATCCATCTGCTTTTTTCCACAACACCATGGGAAAAGGATAGACAGAATGGTTCAGGTAAAAGCTGGATCCACCCAAGCTCTTACTGAAAGATGAAAACAAGTGCATTTAAAAGTGTTTTGCAAAACTAACTGAACCCAGAAAAGAGACAGTAAGCTTTTGTTCTTTGGTTTCAACTAGGATTTGAAGTCTTGTTTTATTTTAATTAAGCCTCCAGACTTTTCCATGATTTTATATAACAATATATAATGATATAATGTTTATAACAATATAACCTGTTATGTATAACAATATACAGCAATATAACCTTTTAAATTCTAGTGGGTCCACTCCTGCCTTTTAAAGCTCATTTATGGAATGGTGGCACCGTGCATGTAGATGTGGTCTCTGACTTTGAAAACAGCCAAGTATACTGGCAAAAGCTGGGCTAAATGCTGTACTGTGTATGTATAGATACTGTTCAGCAGGTGGCTTTATAAGGGGACAGGACCAGGAGCCACACCAAGACCCCTCCTGAACATGGCTTCACACTAGAGATGAAGTCTTCTCATCACACTAGGTACGCTGCTCTTGAGCTCTCAATGTTTCCTTTGCAATCCTTGGAAGAGCAAGCTATATTTTTCTCTGCCTCCATTTCATTGACTGTGCTTAGGACATAGTGTCAGATGAGCCCTGAGTGTCTTCTACAACCATCTCAGTCATGAGGATCTGTATATTTTAAACCAAGAAGTCTTTCCACTTTATTTGGTAAGAAATCCAGTCTTCCTAATGTTTGTAGCATACACTGTACTTGTATGTTTCAGTATTCTAATAACAGCTGACAGGCATAAATTGTAGTCTTGGCCTTACTTGAAATGGTGCACGATGAAACTCCCTTATGTAACTTCAAAAGGCATCCCAGATATTAGAAATCATATCACAGTGGAAGTGGAAAAGAAGGCAAAGCATATTGGGTAAGAGGAATGTATTCCACTATATAACATGTAGTAGCCAGGAGAGTATTGTTTAATTTGATTTCACCATTGTTCATGGTATGTCATCTTTTTTTTTTTGCCAATTTAAAATAATCTCAATCTTACCAGCCATGATGGAACATGCCTGTAATTCCAGCATTTGGGAGGCTGAAACATAATGCTCACTGCTAATTCAAGGCATGCCTGTCCTGTACACAGTAGATTAAAGGCCAACCTGAACTACATAGTGCTACCCTATTACAAAATAAATTAAAATGATCTCAATCTAAAAATAGTATGAGATTTGACCTATTTTAATACAGAATTAGTCTCATTAATACAACATTAGTCTCATATCAACTACCATTTTTATTTGGCAAAGAGTTACCTTCTAATAATAATGCACTAAAAAGTGTAGCATTTTCCATAACTCTGCAAGGCTTTGGGTGCAAGCCCCAGTATCTTAAAAATAAAATTACTGGATTAAACAACATAAATATTCACGTAATTTTACAAATTCAAGAAGTCAGAGATTACAGACAAAATTGTATCACAAGGGCCTATCTAGATCAACCCTAAAGCCTACAAAAATAATAATCCCTATCTATAAATATCTTGGACTTGATATAGTAATTGCAAAAGCCATTAAAAATTTGAATTTGGCTTTAAAATTTTTTAAATATGATTATATTCATATATGACCATATTTTTTATATAACCATTATACATCTGTAAAACGTACTAAAATTTTATACTACCAACTAAATGATTTTCATGAAAGAACTACTGAAATTTTTACCACCAACATTGAACTATGTGGAAGTACACTGAAAGGCAAACCTTACTTTTTACACATAACAGAGTTTCTTTGGAGCAGGTTTGTGACAGAAGGAAGAAAGGTAAGTAGCTGAACAAAAGAGGTGAGCCGATCCTTTCCGCTGGTAAGCTGTTTGTCCTTTCTGTAAAGATTTTTTGCAGTTTGCACAAGTGACCTTAACAGGTTTAATAGTTTGCTATCGGGCAGAAGGCTGGAAAATCTGTTTAGGAAGTGAGGCCACTGGTGATAGAGAGTCCACCCCTGGCTGTTTCTGATTATGGGAAAATGATGTTGACTGGGAAATCCAAGAATCAGGGTTAGGGTGAGTTGCAGATTCTCCATTCTGAAACACATCTCCTGCCGCCATTCACTCTACCAGGGTTAAAGCGTCCTACTCCAGTTTTGTTCTCACTTCTTGAAAAACTGGAAGTGGAGAAATCCACATCATTAGTCCTGTTTTTAGCTTCAGGAGGTCTCCTTTCAACAAAGCTTGAGTTTTTTTTCTTGCCCTTGATTTGTTTCCATGTCCTCTTCGTCATCAATGACAATTGTCTCACTTACACTTCCCTTCTGAGAAGCCAATTCTTTTGGGGAAGATGGGAGAATTTTGGAATCATTTCCTTGCAGTTCTTCATTTTTTGATGTAAATGTCATGGTTCTCTGGTCAGTTCCCACTGGTGCAGAAGGTGGGGGAGGTTGTACAGGTTCAATAAAAACAACTTCATCATCATCTTCCACTGGTGAGTCTTGAAACTTACTAGATCTAGATACTAAAGAATTGGCTGGACCACTAAACGTGTTTCCCACATTCGTGAGACTTGTTGCCACGGTCATACTCCCTAGTAAAGCAGGAGTTTGAGCAGTCAGTTCTTATGTTCCCACTGAAGTTGTGCCCATGCCAAAGAACAATATGGGTACTTTCCTCCTCACTTTCAAAGGTGATTTCTTGTCCCAGTTCTGGTTGCGGCTCCATGGAACAAACCTCCCGTCCCCCCAAGCCATCCTCCTGCAGAGACACGCACAACTCTGCTCAGTCCAGTCCTGGCTTTAGGGCTGGTGAGGAGGGTGCCATGCCATCTGATTTTATCTTTTCCTTCTGTTTACTGCGGGTTAATTTTCTCTTCTTTATTATTTTAAAGTTGTTGTTCGCTACTTCTAACTCGTATAGTTTCTGAATGGGAGTATACTGACATTTGAAAATGTATTCTTTCTCTTTACCATGTATCTTTTCTGTAGCTGCTTGTAGGAGTTTTATCATCAGTTTTAAGCAGTTTAATTGTGGTGTGCATGCATGTAGTTTTCTTCATGTTTCTCGTGCTTCTCTTTCTTTCTTTCTTTCTTTTTTTTTTTTTTTTTTTGGCCTTTGAGTCAGGATCTCACTATGCAGTTCAGGCTGGCCTTAAGCTCACTTTGTAGCTCAGGCTGGTCTTGAACTCACAACAATCCTCCTGCCTCAGCCTCCCGAGTGCTGGGATTACAGGCATGCACCACCACACTTCGCTTCACTTTCTTGAATTTGTGTATTTTAAATTTTCTTCACAATTGTTTTTTAATTCATTAATTGATTGTGTAGTACTAGGGATTAAACTCAGGACCTTGTACTTGCCAGGCAAGATCTCATGCTACTGAGCTATTTCCCCAGTCCCAGAATTTTTTATTTTCTTTCTTTTTTTCTTTCTTTCTTTCTCTTTCTTTCTTTCTTTCTTTCTTTCTTTCTTTCTTTCTTTCTTTCTTTCTTTCTTTCTCTTTCTTTCTTTCTTTCTTTCTTTCTTTCTTTCTTTCTTTCTTTCTTTCTTTCTTTCTTTCTTTCTTTCTTTTTGTGACCGGCTCACCCCACCCTGGGGATGGGGCTGACACAGCATGTGGTGTGGGGAATTGAACCGTGGTCCCTGTGTTTGCCTAAACTTGCTTAGGAAGGCACTTTAGACTGCAGAGCTATCTTGCTGAGCCAGAATTTTTTTTATTTTAAAGAGAAAAAATAAAATAAAATTTCAAACCAAGATAAAAGGAGGGTAACAATGGTTAGTATATTGCATTTTGTTATCTTTAAATTAGTTACTCCAAGTACAAGATATGGGCATTTAATTGTCCAAAGAATATTAGCATAAATCTCCTTTTCAATGAACTAAGAGAAACTAAGAGAGAAAAACATACATGTGTGTTAGGGTGGTTATACTACTGATTTATAAATTAAATATATAATTAATATATATAAATATTAAATATATAAATATTAAACATATAATTAAATACAATATATATTATATAATTATATAAAATTAGAAATTTTGATATATATATATATATTTTCCATCTTTCTCTTTTGCATCACACCAATCCAGTTTCCCTTTTAATCTTTCTTCCCATTTCACAATATCTAGTGTATATTTTGGCTCTTATTTACTCTTCAGCTTCTTACACAAGGGAGACACATGTGCATCTGATTTATTTCGTTTATGAGTATGGTCTTTTTTCATTTTTTTAACATTAATTTTATTGAGAAAGAAGTAGCAATGAGACAGTTTCAAAACAGGTTAGGAGGACAGATACAATAATTAATGAGCATCGTCTTGAGTTTCATCCATTTACCTATAAAAGTCTCCAGTTTGCCCTTCCTTATTGCTGAGTAGTACTTATCGCATCAAAGACCACGTTTTTTATCCGTTCTTCAGCTGACGGGCATTTGGGTTGTTTCCAAGCTCCAGCTAGGACAGATGCTGCCGCTGTACTCGTGAGTGTGCGCATGTATCGTTGTGGTGCGACATTCTTAATTGTTTTACACAGACTGGGAGTAGCTGGGTCAAATGCTATCACCAATTCTCATTTTTTCGAAGAGTCTCCACGCTGATTTCCACCGTGGTTGCGCCAGTCCACTCCCACCAGCAGTGGAGAAGGGTTCCTTCACACACACACACACACACACACACACACACACACACACACACACACACACACACACCCCTCCGCAACCTCTCCAGCATTTGCTATTGGTTGACTTCTTGATGACAGCCATTCTTTCTGGGGTGAGATGGAATCTCAGTGTTCTTCAGAATTTGGAAAACACTTTCAACCATTACGCCTTCTAATAGTTTTTTTTTTTTTTTTTTTTTTTTTTT
>PVKA01003602.1:96107-108052 GCA_004027165.1 Ctenomys sociabilis
TTTTTTTTTTTTTTTTTTTTTTGTCTTTTTGAGACAGGGTCTCACTATGCAGTTCAAGCTGGCCTTAAACTCACTTTGTAGCTCAGGCTGATCTCGAACTCACAACAATCCTCCTGCCTCAGCCTCCTGAGTGCTGGGATTACAGGCATGCACCACCATGCCCAGCTTCTCACCAGTTTCTTATTTCATGGCAGATACATAATCTGTTGTTAATTCCATTTATTGTCTTTTCCACTTCAGTCGTTAGCATGCTTATTCCTTCCATAGCCTGCTATGTGTAATATATACTGTATGCATATTACACATGAAATATGTGTAATGTGCCTCTCTATAAACTCTATTATAATTTTAAAATTTATTTCTATTGATTAACATATCGTCATTTTATTTTAATTTTTAATTTTATTTTTATTTTTTGGTGGAACCGGGGATTGAAGTCAGGCCCTTGCACTTGTCAGCGAAGCACTTATTTCACTGAGCCATCTCCCTGGCCCCTATCTTGTCATTTTAGGTAATTTTTCTCCTTAGTGATCTGCCTGATCTTTTTTTTTTTTTTTTTGTATTTTAGGGAAGAGCCTACAAGGTGTTCAGGGTCTCATTACTAGATCAGACTCATAGTGATCCACCTGTTTATAGCCTCCCAAGAAGTAGGATTACAGACACACACCACCATGCCCAGTCTCAATTGTCATCTCAGCGCACCCTGGGGGTGGGGCTAGCCCAGCAGGCCCGGGTATTGAACCCCTGGCTCCTCACCTGCTTGCAGGTGCTTTAATCCACTGAGCTACTTGGTCAGCCCTCATGCCTGATCATTTCTAACTAGATGTCATACATTGTGAATTTTACCTTGTTAGGTACCAGATATATTTACATTTCTAAAAATATTACTGGATTTTGTTCTGGAACATAGGTAAATTATTTGGAAACAATGTAGTCCTTTCAAGTCTTCCTTTAAAACATTGTTAGAAGACAGAGCAGCAGTTAGTCTCCAGCTAATTCTTCTCTGCAACTACACCAAATGGCACTCGAGTGTGCCATATGTGTTCCCATCATTCATGAGGTTTGCACCCTGACTGCTGAGAATATAAAACATTGCTGGTGTGTTTGGAAAATTGCTTTCTCTGCTCTTTAAAAAAAAATTATTTCTACAGCCTTAGATAGCTTCCCTGTCAATCAATCAGTATTTAAGTAAGGAAATGAAGGATAACAATGTCAGAAGAATGATTTAAGTGAGAGTGGAGGTGATAAAAGTATACAGCGTAGATGGACTGTCCTTTGGGTAACAGAAAGTATTTAATAATGCCCTCTGATATAGAAGATCCGGCACCTTTCACATGGCCACTATTCTGCGTAATTACTCCCACACACTCGGGTTTCCCCAACCCTCAGCTCAGTCTGCCCAACCGAGGAGACTGTCAGCTGACTGTGTTCTCTCTCCTTGTGCTGTGGCCTGCATATCCTTTTCGAGCAATAATCTAAGGGGTAACTATAGGTTTTTGTTTGTTTGTTTTAATTCTCATTTTAACCAATCATTATCCTGGGCTGTTTGATGTCCCATGACTGGAAAACATTGATTTAGATCTCTTATCCAGACAAAAGACAGTTGGCTTCAAGCAGAGAGACATAGCTAGCTACTGTTTCACTATTTTGGCTGAATACAGAAATTTTGCAATTTTGCTGAAGAAACTATTAGTTCCTTCAGGCTGCTGTAACAAACTGCCACAAAGTAGGTGGCTTTCATAGTTCCGGAGGCTAGAATTCTGAAATCAAGGTATCAGCAGGCCCCCTAAAGGTTCTGGGAAAGAATCCATCCTTATCTCTTACTGTTTCTGGTAGGTCCTGCAAGTTCTCAGCACTCCTTGGCTTGTAAGTGCATCCCTCTAATTTCTCCCACAAGCTTTCCACAGCATTCTCCTCTGTGTATACCTACATTTCTTAGCCAAGATTTTCTTCTCTTAAAGAACACCTTTCATGTCAGGATCTACTCTAAATCCAATATTCCTTCCACTTGGTTACATGGGAACAGGGAGCAGGTTTTAATTTGTGTTCAATATACATGAATTTGGGGGCTGGGGAAACAGCTCAGTAGAAAAAGCACCTGCTTGGCAAGCACAGGGTCCTGAATACCTTGTGACCTAAAGATAGACATGCGCAGCCATTTGTGGCTTTGTTTTTTTGAAAGATTATAAGCAGCTCTGTCTAAGAGTCTAGCACGCTCAAGGGCCTAAGTTCAAACCCCGGTTCCACAAAAATAAATAAATAAATAAATACTGATAAATTGTGGTTGAATTAAAAAAAAAAAAAAAAAAAAAGCCGGGCGTGGTGGCGCATGCCTGTAATCCCAGCACTCGGGAGGCTGAGGCAGGAGGATTGTTGTGAGTTCGAGACCAGCCTGAGCTACAAAGTGAGCTCGAGGCCAGCCTGAACTGCATAGTGAGACCCTGTCTCAAAAAGACAAAAAAAAAAAAAAAAAAAAGAGTCTAGCACTTAGCTCCATTTATAATTTCTTTTAAATATTTATTTATTTATTTATTATATTATAGGGAAGGGTCTATAGGGTATTCCAGTTCTCACTACTAGGTTGGACTCATAGTGATCAACCTGTTTATAGCCTCTCAAGAGCTGGGATTACAGGCATGAGCCACCATGCCCTGTTTCAATTGCTGTCTCAGTGCACCCCAGGGGCAGGGTCAGCACAGCAGGCCTGGGGATCGAACCCTGGCCCCTGTGCCTGCTTGCAGGTGCTTTAATCCACTGAGCTATTTGGCCAACCCTACAATTTCTTTTTAAAGAAAAGCCACAAAAAAAGAAAGGAAGGAAGGAAGGAAGGAAGGAAGGAAGGAAGGAAGGAAGGAAGGAAGGAAGAAAGAAAGAAAGAAAGAAAGAAAGAAAGAAAGAAAGAAAGAAAGAAAGAAAAAGCCACAAAGAGCTTACCTGCTTACCCAGTGTCCAATTAAATTCAGTTCCTCAACAGATGTCATCAGTGTCAGAAGCATGGCCAAAATGAGAACAGAGACAATGACAATCTACAGTCTAAATTGACTTTCTTTTGGTGAACAGAAAACTTTAAAGCCTATTTATAAACAGGCTTTCTACGGTGAAAGGCAATTCTGCAGTCGCCATCGTTACACTCAATGTGTTATACTATTTAAATTATGGCTTTAATTTAAAAAAAAATTTTAAATTTGAGTTTCTTTCTCGCAAGAACCTTGACAGAACAAATATCCTGGGACTTAACATAACATACTGGATTCTCAAGAAGCATCTGTGCCAACGATGACAGGAGGAAGTGGAAAAGGACACACAAATGAAGAAGGCCCCAAGATCATCCCTGTCTACAGCCAAACAGCCAGTTTGTGGTAGAGAACTTAACCTAACTCTCCTGGTTCTCAAGTAGCGTTTTTTACAACATCTTCTATATTTATTCTCCTTAAATCTCGGTACTATTTCTGCATTATACAGCCAAACCTTAGATTGCAAGTAATTTAGTCTGCAAGTGTTCTGCAAGATAAGCAAACATTTCTAAGAAATTTTCACTGGATAAATGAGCAATGTCCTGCAAAACCAGTGGTAGATCACATCGAATGGCACATGTTCACTGCTGTCTTGGTACAGCAGTGCTTTAGATTATGAGCAGAATGAGTTATCCTTGCAAATCAAGATTTTGTACTAATTTGATTTTCTTCAAATTTTTTATTAGCATGTGTTTATAGTATGTAATTATCACTTTCCTCATAGGGAGTTGGAATATATATATAATACATCTAATTCTTTTTTTAAGTCTCCTTTACCTCTCTTGCCTCCCTCCATCAATTCGGTCCCTCTCGATTCCCCTCTCACTGTTGCCTACTGAGTGGGAGGAGTCACCTTGGAGCAAAGCTCCATGCTGGTTTTACAGTTCACAATAGTTGTGGGCTCCTCCTGGAGCCACTGACCCAGTCTACACTTCTTCCTGTACCTCCTGGCTCTGTGGGCTTACCTTGTATCTATGGAGGCAGGTTCTACACTGATATGTAATACTTTTATCTTTTACTACTATCTTTCTGGTGTTTTTCTGAGTCTTTCAATGTATTGATTTATTTGCTTCTAACTCTGTGATACCTTTGAAATTATCCTTTTATCACAAGAAAGTAAAACACAAACATGTTAAGTAACACACTGAAGATCACGTGTCTGCTAAGTGGAGCTAACATTGGAACCCTGGTAGTCAGGCACTAGTGTCTGTGTACACAATGATATATTCCCTGAAAGGAGTGGCATTAACCTTTTGTTATAGTTGTGTGTGAGAGAAAGCGAACTTACACTTCATGATACAAAATGATAATTTATTATATAGAGAACTTTATTTAATCCTATTATTAGTTTTTATTTTTATTTTTTTTTACTGAGAAGAAAAAGTATATATTTAGAATTAGTTATCTGGATTCAGTAGTTTAGATGATCCCAATTTTGTTGGCAACATCCAGTGCATCATAATCAGGAGCCAGTCGAGCATACGCCTTCTTCTCTCCATCAGGCCTGATTAGGGTATTGACCTTGGCAACATCAATGTCATAGAGCTTCTTTACAGCTTGTTGATTTGGTGTTTATTGGCTTTGACAGCCACAATGCACACGAGTGTGTTGTTGTCCTCGATTTTTTTCATGGCTGACTCTGTGGTCAGGGGGAACTTGATGATGGCATAGTGGTCAAGCTTGTTTCTCCTGGGGGCGCTCTTCCGAGGGTACTTGGGCTGCCTCCGGAGCAGAAGGTGGGCAATGTTCTTATCTTCTTCTTTTTGTGGCTGTGGATGCCTTTCAGCACCGCCTTCTTAGCCTTCAAAGCTTTTGCTTTGGCTTCAGCTTTGGGAGGGGCAGGAGCTTCCTTCTTCGCCTTCGGTGCCATCTTGGTGAAAAAGCTCCAATCCTATTAATTTTTTTCTTCAAGATGGTCAGCATTATCCATCAAAAACACAACTAACAGATTAAAATATCAAAATTTATAAACTAATGCCACTAAAAGGTAAACTATAGCACATCCTTTTTGATAGTTGGTTGACAATGGTAAACAGTAATGAGTCAATCAGTAATCAAAGTCATGAGCAAAACACATGATGCAAAACAACAGACCTCACCATGACTTTTGACAACAAAAGGTAAGCATTTTGCTATAGCTACCAGGTGTCCATTTATGACAAGAAACAAGATATTTGGAGATCCCAGCCTTGGGGACCCAGGAAGGCCAGAATGGGGACAGATGTGTTCATATCTTGGAGGACTCCAGATGCTGTTTCGCTGGCTGAACTGCTTAGAGTAGAGTGGTCTTGGAAGATGTTCTTTCTTCTGTAGACAGCAACATTCCTAATCCGGAGGTTCTAGTGGCAAAGGGGGTGGTTCTGAAGCCTGGTGCATCTGAATCTAAGATACATCTTGAAATCCACTTCCAACACAAGCTGAGTCCCCAGGGAAGCTAACTGTTTTTTTTCTGGAGGATGCTCTTTGAAATGTAAACAGCTGAAAAAATACAACCCGAAGTACATAGAGGCTCTCTGGGGAACCCCATTCTTGGATTCTCTCTGCACCAAGGCAGTACTCACTGGGAATTCATGCTGGCTTCTGGCACAAGGGTCTAGCAGGCCCCTAGGTGTGACTGGTAATTTCTGGGCCAGCCTGACCCAGGGACTCATTTGGGGTCTCTTCCACCCTTTTGAGGGATTGTGGCTGCTTTTCCACAGATCCTGCATATGGCTTTTGGTCAGGCACTGTCCAAACAGTGGAAACAAAGTGAAACTACTTGGCTAAGGCCAAGGAAAGAATGAGAAACCAAAACCAAAACAAAACACCCTTTCCCAAAGTTCAACAGAAAAGCCCTTTGCACCAGCCTTCCTTTTTCCGCCCGCCCGTGAGGCTGATATCTGTAGGCCTCAAGCAACTTGCAAAATAGCCCCAAAGTCAGTGGTGCTTTCAGATGCCTCCTCCCATGACAGCTGGTGGCAATTCCTGAGAAACCAGCACAATTTACAAATACAAATTAGTACACTACGAGGGCTACCTCAGGTGGCAGGATGCCAGCCACTGAAATAGTCAGGCGGGGGGCAAAAGAACGGCAGTTTCTTACGACCACATTGTTTCCAACTTTGCAGTAAAGGTGTGATTGAAGTTTCCCACATGGCCTTTCCCAGATGGCACATAATCCTTCAGCAAAGTCGCCAAGGTGCACACAGGGATCACAGCTTTCCCACCTTCGTTCTCCTACGATCCTCTTCCCCATCGATGTGGGCTCCCATCATACCTTCCCTTCTGACTGAGGAACGGCAGGAAGGGGCAGCTCTGAGGTAACACATTGAGCACGGTGTACCGCTGTCTTTCATCTTGGTCTGCACATCACTGCTCGTCCAGGAGTGGCTACAGCAACGCACTGAGGCTGAAAAGACCTACAGCCCTCATTAGTTCTTTTCCTCAAAGTAGTGGGCAGGCACTCAACCTGTGCCTCATTCAGGATCTGGCAGTAGCACCAGCCATCGTGGGTTTTGTGCAGCACCTCCATGGACACCCCTTCTGGAAGATCACGCCTCATTCTGTGAGGATTATTAATAAGGTTATTAATGAGTGGATGAACTAGGACTTGAGGGACTTAGATCCTATGTGACATGTGCAGATGCTGTTGTCCTAGGCAGACACCAGTGAGAGTCTAAGCCCTGCCCAGAGGCCTGCTGTGCCCATGGCAGCCTTGGCATCAGCGGCTGCTGAGCACACAAGGCTGGAAGAGGAGTTAGCTCCGGCAGACGCTGTCAAGGCTGTAGGTGGAAGGGAGTGACTTACTCTTACACTTGGGGTTGGATAGATAGATGGCTTGGCTAGGTGGCACCTGCTGAGTGATGGGGCCAATGCCACCTGTTGGGTGCTGTTCCTTACCTTCACCACTGTGGTGTTGGAGGTTTTTGTTGAGACCCTGGGGGCAGCCTTGCCCCCTTGCTCTGGTTGATGGCTGTTCAGTGCTTGTACTGGCTTCTTGATTTTATTTTTCCAGGCTGTCTGATTTGCCCTTGTTCTGTCTCCTCTTTACTGTGTCTGTCTCTTTACTGTCTGCCTCTTTGCCAGAGAGGTCAGGTTGCTTGTTCTTATTGGGCACCAGCTAGTGGGCAGGGCCAACCGCTCCAGCTCCCCAAAACACACCCACTTCTCTCATTTTTCTAGCTTCTCCAGTACTTGTATCTCTGCACCATCCAGGAGCTGATCTCCAAGTCCTGGACCTCCAGGTAGAGGCCACGTGTCCTACACAAGGAACTCTGGCCTTACCATTCCTCCTTGGGAGGACACAAGAGTGCTGGTTAGGAGGAGAAGAAAGAGATGTTGACTGACGCACTCAGGCCTCTTGGAGAGAGCAGCGAGGGCAGCCCTAAATTCTCACTGTGAGAACCATTAATTTATTCCACACCTTCCACCCCAGCTAGTTTTTGGGGGCTCAGTTGGTACAACAAAGTGCTGAGGTCCATTTTCTCCTGACTGCATTTAATTCAGGAACACCTTGGATCAGACCATTGGCTGGCTTGGGGTACAGGATCAGCCCAGCCTTCATGTCGCATCATCCTTCCTGGATCTGACATTGGGAGTATCGTGGCTGTCTGTGTGCAACACAGGGCAGGACTTGGGGGTGCCCTGTCCTTGAACAGGGAGAAGGAAGGGGGGTTCAGGTGGTGTTGATGATGATGGATGAGGAAAGCGGGCTGAGGAGAGGTTCTCCCCCAGTTCTGTCTGGATGTACTTTTCTGCTTTGAGCTTTAGAGCTGATGATGACTTGGGGAAACCTGACTTGGCCATTTGTCCAGGTAAGGGACATTGAGGCTTTTTAGGGAGACTCACTGTCCCTGAAGAAGCTCCTAGTCAGCAAGGTATCCTCTGGCCAACCAGGTGAGTGCTTGAAGCATTTGTTCTCATAGGTGGGCCATGTCCTCTGAAGACTCCCTCACTGTGAAGTAGGCTGCTTAAAGATGGAGGAGGTGAGGGCAATGGGGCTGGGCACATGGCCTGCTCCCTACACTTTTCTGCCTCTGCCAGCAGGGGGTCAGGACCCTGGGCTGGGTCTATGTCCTTATGCAGCAGGTCTGGTTCAGCCTATTGCACTTACCAACTCAGGACATGGGGTTGAGCTCTCTTTCTTGCTGATGTACAGGTACCACACCCCATCTGTATCAGTTATCTCTGCCTTAGGTTCACCTTTAAAGCTGATCCCATCAAAATGAAAGCCTAGAATTTGGCAATCTTGTAGCAGATGATGTCTCCACCAGAATGATGTCTTTAGCAATTGGAATCCCAGACTGGATTCTTTCTGTGATGAAGTTCTTTTCCTTAGGTTTGGGGTGACTGTTCTAGTCCCTCTGAAGGACAATCCTGGATATGGATGGAGAGCTTGGGCTAGCTTGGAGATGGTCCCTCAGAGAGCCCAGAACCTATCATAGAAGGTGCTGTGGAGAATGGGTGAGCTGATCTTGGTGATCAAGAATTTAGAGTCCTCTTTGAAGAGGCAAAGTCTCCAGATGCCTTTTCATCCAGTAGGTTGCTGATGTCCCTGCTGTTCCCCATGATCTCCCATGGGCTACAAGAGTCTTGTCCAGGTCAGCAGGACACCTTTGGCCTCCTTTAGGTAAGGAGGCTGATTGTAAACAGCCTTCTTTGCCCAGGTACCTGCTGTTGCCATCAGCTTTCCAAATGCTGCTAGACAAACTCCACAGTGATGCCCTCCTCAAAGCCAAGCTTGCCCTACTTTGGCTGGAGTATGGCTGTGTAACGACATCCTTTTCTTCCTCTGGACCTTTCAGGAGCCTTGAAGTTCAAGAAATCTTGGGTGTTATTCTGGGCCTCTAGGTAGGTAGTCAGCCTTGACCTTCAGAGGTACTTATGAGCCACGCACTCTTGTTTTTCCATGTATCATCAACCTGGCCTGGAAGTTCAGCACTGGGTTTTGCAGCTTATGATAGTTCAATACCATCACACAATGTTCTAGGATCATGAGTTTAGCACTGGCACTGGAAATTGATTTTTCTCTTGGAACTGTCACTGTCCCTGAATAAAAGAAACACAAATAGACAGAAAAACAGACAGACAGACACACAAAGAGTAGTTAGAGTCAAGTAGAGCAGGGAAAGCTTGAAGGATGCAGTGGGGCTGCTGGTGGATGTGGCTCGTCCTGTTTCTTCTACTCAGGGAAAACCCACAGCCCAGTGAACGGCACGGTCCACAGCTGCACACACTGCGCACTGTGCTGCCCACCAGCAGGTTTTGCTTTATCATTTGGAGAATGTTTTTTCTGATTTGGACTTTTTTTGTTTTTATTTGGATTTTTATGTTAAGCTTTTTCCCTGTTCTTTTTCATTATCACTTTAAAGATATTGTTCCACTGTTTTTTGTCTTTCCTGTCTCTGAAAAGAAGTCTACTGTCAACTTGGCTGTTCTTTTTTTTTTGTCTTTTTAAGAAAATTAAAGGCTGGGAAGATAGCTCAGTAGAATAAGCACTTGCCTGGCAGACACAGGGCCCTGAGTTCAATCCCCAGTACTTCAAATAATAATAATAATAATAATAATAATAACAACAATAGTAATTTGAATGAGAAAGAAATAGCAATGAGACAGTTTCAAAACAGGTTAGTAGGACAGTTACAATAATTAATACACTGTATATTGTCATTATCGTAGTTATTCGCAGCACAGGATGCAGATATGATCTCTTGTTTAAACAATGTTAGTACAAATCTTTCTTCTCACTGAACTGAGTGAGAAAGAGAAAGTAGCTATATATATATCCTAACTATTTTGTATATGCATACATTTTTTTTCACTATAAAATGGTCTTTCATTTATATCCACCTTTTTTGTTCTGTTTTGTTAGAGATGGGTGTTCCATTGTTGTTAGAAAAACTGTATTTGAAGAAGTCTTTAAAGGATCTTTTCATACTTGACGCCAGTTCAAATATTATAGGTACTTGAATTCAGCAAAATATCCCAATATAGTCCAATAGTCCATAATGGTTGTGGGCTATCAGCAGAACTGGCAACTGTCAGAAGTTATTGACTTGAGCCATTTACAGCTCAGCATATTAACATGCCTTGACTTTTTATAGCCATGACTCACCCAGATGGCTGACACTGACAAGGGATCTACAAGTTTCGTTTTGGTCTTTTTGAGACAAGGTCTCACTATGCAGTTCAGGTTGCCTTGAGCTCACTTTGTAGTAGCCAGGCTGCTCTCAAACTTGCAATGATTCTCCTGCCTCAGCCTCCTGAGTGCGGGGATCACAGGTATGTGCCACCACGCCCAGCCTTATTCTTATTCTTCTCATAATGAATCTCCTTCCGGTTGCTTTTGATAGTATTTCTTTATCATTGGCTTTCTAGCAATTAGAAAATTATGTCAACCTGCTTTTATCATATTTGGGATTCATTGAGATTCTTGTATCTTTAAATTTATAGTTTTCATGAAATTTAGAAATATTCTCTGGCTGGCCAAATAGCTCAGCGGATTAAAGTGCTGCAAGCAGGCACAGGGGCCAGGAGTTTGATCCCTGGGCCTACCATGCAGCCCTGCCATGCCGGCCCTGCCCCCGGGGCACACTGAGACAGCAATTGAGGCTTGGCGTGGTGGTGAGCACCTGTGATCTCAGCACTTGGGAGGCTGTAAGCAGAATCACTGTGAGTCTGATCTAGTAGTGAGACCCTGAATATCATGTAGACCCTTCACTAAAATACAGAAAAAAAGAGAAATATTCTCACAATAATTTCCATATATATATATATATATATATATATATATATATATTTCAAATTTATCAAGGATTTATTTAACTGTAACTTTTTAAAGGCTGGAGACAGCCAGGAAAATTCTACTCCATGTAAATAATGTGTGATTGAGTGGTGTTCTCTAAACCATACAAGAGCATCCAATGGTAAATTAAATGATATAGTATATTGCCGCTGAATATTGGTGTTGTCAGTTATATAAATCTTCATGATTTATTTATTTATTTTATTTTATTGAGAACCAAATAGTAATGAGATGGTTTCAAAACTGATTAATAGGACAGTTTCAGTAATTAGTACCTTTTATATTGTTATCTTCTTAGTGGTTATCTGTTATTTTTCACAAGTAAAAGAATGAGTTGATTTTTTTCTTTTTAAAAAAATAAAAAAAACTTTTCTTTATTTGGTACAGCGTCTTGCTATGCAGCTCACACTCATAATGATCTTCCTGTCTCTGCCTCCTCAGAGCTCAGACTCCAGCTGTGCACCACCACACTGTTTCTGGTGGTCAGCCCAACATGTGGTACCAGGGATTGAACCTGGGCCTTTGCACCTGCCAGGCAGGTGCTTACACTTCTGAGCCATCCCTCAGCCCTGATTTTTTTCTTTTTGCTCTTCTCTGTGTGCTTAACTTTGGATTTTACTTTAATTTTCTATGGTCTTCAAGTCACTCACCTATTTCCTTGCTGTGTCTTATTTGCTTTTAAACTCAGCCAGTAAAAATTTTATTTCAAATATTATATTATTTGCCCTTAGCTCTACTTGATTTTCTTAATTTCTACTTCTCATTATATTTTCATTTTTCCTTAAATTCTTTTCCTCTCTTTTTTTGGTACTAGAAATAGAACTCAGGACCTATGCTTTCTAGGCAGGCTATATCCCCAGTCCTAAATTCTTTTACATATCTATAACAGCTATTTTAATGTTGTTTCCTGTTTTCATTATTGCTGTCATTTCCAGGTCCATTTCTATTGGATAATTTTTTTTTTTTTAATTCTAGGTCACACTTTCTTGCTTTTTGGCATGACTGGTAGCTTTATAGGCTGAGTGTTATGAATGTTGTGTGCTTGAGTTTCTTTTTTTTTAATTCCTTTATTTATTACAGTGTCTCGCTACACATCACGGATTCTTTGTTTGCGGGGGTGGGGGGTGAGCTCAGCCGGCCCTGCGGGG